>JANRMT010062803.1:10466596-10504271 GCA_026402145.1 Polypterus bichir lapradei
GGTAAATTTGAAATAGGCCTATAATTATTTAGTGTGTGTGGGTCTAGGCCTGACCTTTTAAGTAATGGTTTAATGACTGACACTTTTAGTGCATTAGGTACTGTGCCTTGCAATAATGAACTATTGATAATATTGAGAATAGGTGCTGCAAGAACATCCATTGCACTTTTTACTAGTTTTGTTGGCACTGGATCTAGGGAACAAGTAGTGGGCTTCATTTTAAAAATTAAAGTTAAGACGTCCTGCTCAGTTACAGGATTAAAATTACTAAAGTGCTGAATGCAATGTGAGACAGGGCCTGCTAAGCTAGTATTTGGTTTGTACTGTGATGCAGAGATCTGGGATCTTATATTTTTAATTTTCTCATTGAAGAAGTTCATAAAGTCTGTACTGCTAATATCTGTTGGTATTTTGCACTGTTGATCTGAATTCCCATTTGTTAATTTAGCCACTGTTCTAAACAGTACCCGAGGATTTTTATTATTGCTATTTATTAATGCAGAATAGTACTCTGAGCGAGCTTTAAAGAGGGCTTTTTTATATTTATTAACATTCTCTGTCCATGCAATTTGAAAGACATGTAGCTTTGTTGTTCTCCATCTGCGCTCCAGTTTTCGACACTCTAATTTAAGAGCTCGAGTGTTTTCATTAAACTAGGGAGAGTTTATATGTGCTTTGATCACTTTTGTTTTAAGGGGAGCCACTGTGTCCAGAGCATCTCTCAAGGTCACATTATAATGTGATGTTAGCTGATCTAAATTGTTTTCCACGTTTACATTTGATATTAACTGATCTAAATGGTTTTCCACAATTACACTCGACTTATTCAAGGTATCTATAAATTTTGAAAAAGAATTACAATCTAGATGTCGCACTGTCTTTGTTTTAATCTGTGAGTGCATTGGCAAGGGCAGAACTAAATCAAATGTAATTAAGTAGTGATCGGAAATAACTGTATTTAATGGAGTAATATTTAAATTTAGAATTTCAACTTTGTAAGTTGAATCTAATTAAATCTAATGTGTGGTTATGATTACGAGTTGGACCTTTGACAATCTGACAAAATCCTACTGAATGTAACAAATATGTAAAACATTTGCTAAAAGTGTCAGTTTCCACATCAATGTGTACATTAAAATCACCCATCAGTACTACGTGATCATAATTTATAGCCAAATCAGATAGAAGGTTGCTCAATTCAGTCATGAACAATGAATATGGCCCTGGTGGTCTATAGACTAGCACTATAATTGTGTTGGAATCTGTTTTAATATTTAAAATGAATGCCTCAAAGGATGTAAAGTTGCCTAAATTTTTAGAAGTGATTTGCATTTTGTTACAATGAATTATTCCAAGGCCTCATCCTCGACCAGAATCTCTAGACTTATGAAGGAACGAGTATCCATCTGGTGACGCCTCAGCTAGGGGAACAGTGTCATATTACTTAAGCCAGGTTTCAGTGAGAAGACACAGATCAGATTTTGTACTTAATATAATATCATTTACCAAAACAGCTTTAGTGCCAAGATAGCGAATGTTCAATAAACACCATTTAAAACTGCATGGTTCTTTCTGAACTGGTGATATATTTTTTGTTTTAATTTGAAGTAAATTTCTATTACAGATTCCCCTGGTGGAGGGTTTGGTTTTATCCCTTGGTCTAATTATACAGCTTATTTTTTGGTTATTAACTAATTTAGGGTTTGTATCAAGACTAAATTTACTGGATGCCCCACAACAAGGGTTCTGGTTAACAGCTTCAGGAAAATAACAGGTGGGATAAACAACAGCCTTTGATTTAAGATCACATGCCTGTGGCCTGGATGGTGCTCTAATCAGTCAACCAGGCAGTTTTTCTGCCATATTTTAAGATAAAACATAAGATCCCCTCCAGTTAGGATGAAGACCATCTCTTCTGAAAAATCCAGGCCTTTCCCAAAAATCATCCCATTTGTTCACAAACGCTATGCTTTTATGTGCACACCAGGTCTCTAGCCAGCAGTGAAGGGAATGCAATCTGCTATAAATCACATCCCCTCTATACAATCTTGGTAAGGGACCACATACAATTAAATTCCGACATTTTCTTTTAGCTTTGGTGCATAGAGAGATGAAGTTCTGCTTTAATACCTCAGATTGCTGTAAATAAATATCCTTAGTGCCAACATGCAACAATAAGGTAGATACTTCATCTTCGGCAACACGGTCCAATGCGGCCTCTATGCCAGAAATCTTGGCCCCTGCGAGGCATTTAACGCTAACTGCTGGTTTAACATAGTTTGGAATTCTAGCATTCCGCACTTTGGAATCACCAATTATGAGCACTTTCTTATTCTCAGTTTCCACAGGCACGCTGCGGAGTGCTGAGAATCTGTTCTGGGTCCGAATTGGTGACCTGGGTGCTGGGGGTCTAAATTTTGGATTCTTAGACTTCTTAGAATTGGTGCTGCTGATTTTGGCTGCGCACTGACTACAGTGGGACCAGGAGAGACTGAATCCGAATTAGAAGTAGCCGAATTGTCTAAACAAACCGAGTCAATCCAATTTTCGGTTTGCCTAATCGCTATCAGATTCCTAACGTGGTCCTCCAATTCGCGTATTTTCCTGACCAACTCTAAATTAACTAAAAAGTTTTGGCAGGTGAAGCTGTCTACACTGTCGGCCAGAAAACCTGAACTGTACATGCTGCAGGACACACAACATATAAACGTACCCTCGACGGGCAGAGAGCAGATAGAATTTGCGTTAAGTGTTGAAGTCATCATCACCATTTTTCTAGGTGCTTCGGCGCTTTCTGTGTTCAGCTGAATTACTAAGAGACCATCGGCTTTAAGTTTCCACCACCCGCTGAGCGATCGACTTTAATTTCTCACTGCCGGTTATTTCTACTGGTCAGCTGTCGGCTTTACCTCAGATGAACTTGCTCGGGTGTTTGCGAAGGGCTACGTGCCTGTGGGAGACGCCGCCGCTCTGTGCTGTGCTTATGCTGTTCCGCTCTGTCTATATATATAAAGTATATTACTATAGTAATATTTGAGTCTTTATGTTTATAATGTATTACTGTTGTTATTGACATTAATAAATAGTGAATGTAAAATTTAGTTTTCTGATGGGATAGACTTCAACCATAAATGGAAATAAGTGTGTTATAAAATGAAAGGTAAGATGGACATTTATTTAGTGTGTTTATTTAAGTAGATGCTAGTTTGCCAAGTGCAATCACATTTTACTCTAAAAAACATATTTAGATTTTTTTTCTTTACTAGGGGGCTCCACCCCCTGCTCACTTCGCTTGCCAACCTCCGGGTTTGGCTAACCGGATATACAATTTAAAGAAATTGTTATTTTCATGGGAATTGTTACATATTCATAATCCATCCATCCATTATTCAACCTGCTATATCTTAACTACAGGGTCGAGGGGGTCTGCTGGAGCATGCATATGCATTATTTTCACTTTTACTTTAAAACTTCAGTAAAAACAATATTTGGAATTAACTTTTCTTCAAGATTGCATTGAATTTCTATTCCGTGTTTGGACTTATATTGTGACAATGCAACATATAACTGCCCGTGAGAAAATATCGTTTCTTTCTCTCTAATAAATAAAACTACTTTTCTAATGTTTGTCCCTGTGATTTATTAATTGTCATATTAAAAGATATTTAAAAGCTAGCTGTGAACATTTTAATACGAATGGTATATCAAGATCTCCTTTTGAATCATACTTTGCTTTAGGATATACACGAATATCAGCTTTATCTTTGATATCTCCATCTTTCGAAACTAGTATCACTGATAATTGTTCACGTTGGTTTATTTTAAATGCGTCCGTGATCTTTCAGATTCATATAGAAATCCAAGAAAATTTCTTTGTCCATGTTTTGCAGATAAATTTTGTGTAAAGTACGATACTTTTTGACGTATGGATTTGTATCCATTATTGGCTGTATAATTTCTAATAACTTTTTCAATTCTGTGTTGCATCGCTTCTCCATGATCATAAATATACACCTGACTGAATTGTGGTTTCTTCTAAATTCAACTTGTCATAAATGTAATTGTTGCGGGACCACAGATTATCATAGCGTATGGTCCATTATTGTGTAAATCTATGTTTTTAAGCATTTAATGATGCGAACGTGAACAGATTACTGTAGATTCGGATATTTTGCCTGTAGCATTTGTGGATTTCATTTTTACCAAACAACAAATCTTTTAATTCTCTCGGATATGCCTCTTCATTAGGAAGAAACACTACTTTTCCCTGATGGCAACACAAATTAGACGATCTACAAGTCTCTGACTTAAACTTTAAAGTCTTACAATATCTACATACTTCTGACATATCACCTATATCCATATATTCGCTCTCTTTTTGCTATTCCGTTATTTCACAGAGTAATAATTTCTGTTTGTTAGCGCTAATGCAATCTTTACTTTCAGTTTTTGGATACTTTCGAAATTTACTACTTTCTTAATCTGTTAACTTGCTCTGCATGTGTATCATGCCGTTTTTTTTTTTTTTGAGCCTTTCAAATTCCACTCCTTTCAGGATCTCTAACCTGCTCTGCATGTGTTTTGCGCCAGTGTTTTTGAACCTCTTTACAATGTTCAACTTTGTCTTCTACTCTTTGTCCTTTATTTCTGACTCTACTTGGACCTGTTTTCAATTCCACCTGGTCTGGGATGATTATTACTTTCCTTAATTTCACCGAGTAATAATTTCCATTTTTTATCGCTAATACGGTCTTTACTCTTTTTTTTTTGCTACTTTCAAATTTTACTGCTTTCATAATCTTTAACTTGCTCTGCATGTGTATCACGGCAATTATTTTTTTTTTTTGAATCTTTCGAATTCCACAGCATTCATAATCTCTAACCTGCTCTACATGTGTGTCGCGCCAATGTTTTTGAACATCTTTATGAAGTTCTACTTTGTCTTTTACTCTTTGTCTTTAATTTCTGACCACAATTGGATCTGCAAGGTTTTCAATTCCACTTGGTCCATGCTGATTATTACTTTTTTTATTTTCAGAATTTGCACATAGATTATTATTGTTCTTTTTTGCAGTCTTTTCTCTCCAACGCTTTTGGGTCTCTTTTTGATGCGCTGCTATTTTCTTCTTCACTTAGTCACTGATGTGTCATCTAGAATGTATAAAATTATTGTCCTGATAAAATTTATGAGAGCTGAGAGCACAGGAAATGTGTCTGCCAAAAGCACTCACACGACGGAGCGGTTAGATGACCGAGGTCTTGTTTGAAAATGGTTGTAAGTAGGTCATGACTTGAAAGAATCTAATGGCAAAAGTCACTGTCTCGCAGGACGTGCTTCCAAAGGTTGTAAGTATGGTGTGATTTGAAAGAATCTCATGCTAGAGGTCTCCGTCTCGTGGGACTTCATTCCAAAAAATCTCTCAAAAAGTCACGTCTTGTCCCAAGATTTTTTTATTATAATAGAGAGATATCTGGGGTCTGTATGTTCTCTCTGTGTTTTTGGTCAATCTAGGTTGTTTCTCTATGTGCTTTTCTTTCACAGCCAAACTATTGTGTGCAATCTGTCAGCAGTTAAACTAATTCGTTATTGATTTGAATGTTCTCAGCTATAAACTAGTACCTCACTCAGAGACGATTCTTGCCTTGAGTCAACTGCTGCAAGAAAGGTTCCAACTCTCTGCAGTGCTATATTCTGTGATTACTGCAATTCAATCTCTAGGATTAAGTGGTTTCAGAAAATAAATTAACAGGTCTTTGTATACTTATATTACTCATAGCTTTGTTAGTACACTGACCACAAGCAAATTTCCTTCTTGGATAATAAATAAAGTCTGCCTAATATGTCCTTCAATGCTATGAACATAAGACACTGGGAAAGTGTTGTTTCATTGTACTGCTTTGACATTATTAACTGGTCAGTGGTCTAATTACAAGAGGTAAAGGGAAATCCAGAATAGACAATATATACCAAATAAAAGTAAATGCTGGAAAATACAGTAAAATTGAGTGAACATGACTAATAAAACATTAATAACTAAAGCATTAACAGCAACCAAAAATATAGAAGCCACCTGAATCTGAACATTGAGCATAGAAATGTGGTATTTATAGTATTTAAAAATTAACAGCCAGCAAGAGACAATCTCTGACTACTGGATGGTGCAGAGTTATTCCTTACTTGGTACAGAGGTTCAAAGAACAGTTCAATATTTCAGGCAATGGAGGACCAGGAGGTTGAGGGGAGTACTGCCAGGGGTTTCTGAAATGCGTGATAATAGAGAGTGCCTTGGAAATGTTCCAGATTGCAGGAACAGGATCAGGTCAATAGATGACATAGGTTAAATTAATTAAAGGTGTCCAGCCCAGAAGATGACAAAATGGAAGACATTATGGTATGTGCTGCCCCTGCTATGTTGTATGGTTGACAGGTTACTTGGAGATGGCTTAGCTTTTCAAGAAGATCAGGACTGCAGAAAAACCAAGGGCTGGTAGGAGAACGTGTTACAAAAACAGCCCTTCGGAGTTTCAGGGAACAAAGTGAGAAACAGTTTGTGGGTTTATTTCCAGTTATTTATTTTTTGATTTGTAACCCTTTATTCACCACATGCAAAATCTTGTATTTGGAATTTGTCATTTTTCACATACCCCATCTTCCTCTTCAGAAAGATTTTTGGAATCAGAGTGCAGGGTCAGTTATTTGTACAGTGTCCCTAGAGCAATTGCAGGTTAAGGGCCTTGCTGAAAGGCCCAACGCAGTAGCATTCCTTCTATTACTACCAGCATTTGAACCGGCAACCTTCGAGTTACCAGCCTAGATCGTTCACACAGAGACCAACCATACCATCCAAGAGAATGTAAAGAGAAACTGACTGGAAGAAACAAGAGAAGAGAGATGTTAGTGCTGGTTAACCCAACTGTTAGACATGGGGTATTATGTTTCAGCCAAGGTCTCTTTCTTAGTTCAAGTATGGGCTTTGTTTATTTAATCTTTTATTGTTTTTAAATATTATCTTGTATATTATTTTAATTCTGTTTTTGGTGTAGTTTTTTCTGGGTTTTTTAAACATATATATGTTTAATACTGTGTTCTAAATTAATTTTACAGGTTTGTATTACATTCATATATGTATCAGTTCTATTTGTTTTTTGCCCTGTCCCCTTAATGTAGCACCTAAGAAGCCAGGGTCACTTGTTGATTCTCTATAAAAGAAGAAGTTGCAATATTTTCTGTGTGTGATTCCTGATTTTAAATTTTGATAATTTCTTTGTTGGATTTACTAACTGCTTTGATTAAAGTACTGTTTTTGATTACTGTTTACTGATTTATTTGTTTTAAGTTTTGCCTTTTAGGCAGAGCCTAATTATTGATATTTTTCCTGCCTTGCCTTTTTTTTAATTCTAATAATAAATTCTTTAAATAATAAAGGAACTTTTGCTTTGTGTATATTGGGAGCAGAGAGTTTACTGTTTCTGTTTCTCCTCTGGGTGAGCATTTACATATTTTGAACTCTGAAAGCCATGGCCCCATTGCAGGGTGTGTGCAGGCTAAAAGCCTTCCATTTGAGTTAGGGGCAAGGTTACAACACATTAAAATGGGTAGGTCTGGCTTTTTTATTCTATTTATTTTGAATCATGCATTCTGTTTTTGATATTTTATGAGGTTGAATTACAACAGAGTTTAAGTCAGAGTGTGTTGTTGGTTCTGATCACCCCACCAATCAGACAGCAGTGGTATTTCCTTGTTTTCTGTTTGATTATTTTTTTAGGTATTTATACATCTTGTATTTATAAATATATTTATAAATTTGTTTATAACTTTTGTTTGTCCACGTCTATAAAGGCTAGCTGGTATTTCTTTGTATGCATGTTTGTTCTGGAATGATACAAAAACAGCTGTACTGATTTTCATGAAAACTAGAGGGTAATTGAGGAATAGTCCAACTTAAAATAGAAGCTGTATAGCATCTTAATGCCCTCACCTGAAAGTAATGAAATGAGTGTCATGAAATACGATGTAGCGACCTACTGACAAAGACGACTCACAAGAAAAGCTCCTCTACACTTATTTCTTCGTCAAAGTTTTTACTAACTCATCTAAGCCTATATCTCCCCACTGTGATGTCTAAATAACTCCGGAGTTAGCTACTTCAGTTATCTTAACCTGCTTGTTATTTTTCTCTATTGTTTTTGAAGAAGAATTTTGTGAATTACTAATAATGAATCAGAACCAGAATCAGAGTTGTTTGACATTTGCTTTGAGAATAAAGGTAGCTTGGTTTTGAAGGCTCTGTCGTTTGTGTACATTTCTTGCACAAACTGGTCCTTTGTAGCTTCACGTTCAGCTCATTCATGTGTGTCAGTATGTCCACAGCAAAAGCTAAATCACAAAGCCAATCTGTGTCACGCAGCTCAGGAAAATTGTCAGCTTTCTCAAGTAGCTCCAAAAATGAGGTAATCTCCTGTTTGAGCTCCCATACTCGTCGACATACTTTCCCCAAACTTAACCAGCGGACACTGGAGAGTTAAAGCAAGTCCTGGTGATCAGCGTCAATTTCTTCAAGAAACTGACGATGCTGAAGTCCCCTCGCTCAAATAAAGTTAACGAGTTTTACAACTGGCTTCACTACATCGTCAAGCTACAATACGGATTTACAAAGTACTTCCTGGTGGATTAGGCAGTGTAAGAAAATTACCTCCTGCTCAGGGTTGTCCTCCTTCACCCTCTCCTGGATTCTTTTGAGAAACAGATTTGGTGATCCATCTGTGGTAACGCTGGCGAGCGCACTCCAAGGTAGCTTGTGCCTATTGATGACCCCCGCCATGCTATTATACAAGTCCTCTCCCCGCGTTTTCCCCTTTAGGGATTCCATGGCCAAAAACTCCTTCATTATCTCAAAATTGTCATTAATCCCTCTGGTAAAAATTAAAAGCTGAGCGATGTTCTTTATGTCATTACTTTCTTCCAGTGCCAAGGAATATAATGTAAATGACTCCGCTTTTTTGTTTAACTTGCTAGCTAAGTCTTCGTCAATTAGTTCAACACGGCGAGTCACTGTCCTGCGTGATAAGCTAATTTTTTCAAATTTGTTCTTGCTCTCAGGACACAAGATACCTGCTGTCTCTACCATGCACTCTTTGAGAAACTCCTATTCGGAGAAAGGCTTGCTGGTCTTTGCTAATTTGAATGCCAGTACATAACTTGCCTTCGTGCTTGATTCTTGGATGGCAGTTTGTCGGATAAAGGTGTTTTGCCGAGCCTGCAAACTAGCTGCCAACCTCTGAACGGTAGCCGTCCTTTCTTGCATTGACTGGTTGGTAGCGTAATTAGCATGCTTGGTGGAAAAGTGACAGCTGATGTTGTATTCCTTTAAAACCGCAATGGTTTCTTGGCAAATAAGACATACAACCTTTGACCGGACTTCAGTGAAAATGTATTTAGTTGTCCATTCCTTATTAAACACTCGGCACTCACCGTCAACCTTTCTTTTCTTTGGCCCCCTCATTGTTGCAGATGGGTTCAGAGCAGTAGCAGAATAATAACAGAGAGTAACCCGGGCTCTGCAAAATCAAGTCAATGTATCACTGTGCCTAATGTGCCACCTGGTGGAATGCCAGGGATTACAGGACAAGGTCAAATGAGTGCAGTCATAATTATGATATGATTTGATTTGGGAAATTTTGTACCAATCTTCGGCGGGCTGGATTAAAATGACCAACGGGCTGGATGTGGCCCGTGGGCCGTAGTTTGCCCACCCCTGGTCTACATACAATACATTTTTCTCACTTGAAACTTACTACAAAGTTTTTAAGTAATACTTGGGATAACACAGCTATATAAAATAAAAATTTATCAAAATCGGGTGGTGTCAATATAATGCAAGTTGATAAAGCAAAATTTTATCTCTTTAGAAAGAAAGAACAATGTGATCAATATGCACAGGTAAGTATACATCCTTTCCCTTAAAGGAATACTCCACTGAAAAAATATATTATTTTATATGTTACGTACCCCATTTAGTTTGTAATGGTAGCCAAGAAAACTTTTTAACCTCATGTTTTCATGCAGTACAAAGAAATAAAATGCATGTGTTTTTCACATTTTGAACATGTTGCTGGTTAAAGAACATATGGATTGTACAACTTAAGTAGCATGAAATTTTTTTCTTCGTTTCATGGACTTTTTTTCACATTGTTTCCATCAGACAGCAAAGGGTGCCATTAGAATCATGTAATTCTATATGAAAACATGAGATTGAATTTTTTTTTGGGCTATCACTACATACTACTTGGAGTAAGTAACATATAAAGAAAGTCATTTTTTCATGTGGTATTCCTTTAAAAGGTTTCATTGACCAATTTCATATATGCATGACTAAGTGGTATTGAATGTGTAACATTTGTTCAAGTCACTTAGATAAAGACTTTTGGCTGTAAGCACCCTCCCCTCATGTGGGTGTGGGTTTTAGCTCACATACCCAAAGATATGCAGGTTAGGTTAAATTGGGAGCCCAAATTTGTCATATGTAAGACTGTGCATGTATGTGCCCTGAAATGTAAAGTCACCTTGCCCAATGCTGTTTCCTGCTTTAGAAGACCATTCATGGTTAGTCCAAATTTATAATATAGTCTATATGGTGTTTTCATGCCCCCAAGTTCGGGGTGTGGTTGTAACATGTATAATGAAGTACAATGAGAGCTATCATTTTATTACACATGTGATTTATTACTGCTCCTGGCCTAAATATGCATGTACAATTACCACAAAGTTAGTGTCTCGATCACTTTTTAACAGAATATGAGCCTTAGAAAATTTATGTGTAATGGAATATTTAGTGATGAAATTTTTGAAGTTGAATGTGACCGAAGCTTTGAAGGATGTGATAAAGGAAAATCTGTATTTACAGTACGGGTTTGTCTTATCTTATCTAATCACCCCTTTCATTTTGAATAGTTGCACTTCTCTGACACTCTGTGAATAAAGTGCAGACTCAGACCCAGTGGACATACTATAAATTTGCGGTTAGACAATTTGTCTCGCCCCAACAACTGTATGCTGCTTACTCAATGGTCAGCAACAGTAGGAACCTGTTTATGTGTGTCTCTGGCATAATTTATCATGAACCATTGAATTGACTGCTTCTTTACAAATTGGTTAAGTGGTACTAGTAAAAGGAAAATTGAATCAGCAATTTCCATTTAATTAGCTAATCTGCAGACAATCATGAAACATAATGGTTCTACATGTTCAGTATTATGTTCCTTAAAAATTCTGTAATACTTTTTCTCAGAACTTTTCCAAGTGTGCACAAAGGACAGCAATATATATATATATATATATATATATATATATATATATATATATATACACAGTACAAAATAAAATTTACAGATATAATTATAAGAACACAAAAATACATCTATTTAATATGGTAAGCCAAATTAACATTTCAAGATATATTTTCAGGTATCTTATAATTAATTTTAAGATATCTTAAAATGTATTTCAACTTTTACTAGTAGCAAAAATTTACATCGGGCTTTACAGACTCAAATCAAATGTATGTTTTTATTATATAAACGTAATAAAAATAATAGCAGCTCATTACTTAAAACAGCGTTTTGCTTTTGTGGCAAGCAGCTGTTACCTCTACACCAGCCAAGCAGACAGTTGACTTTCTGTCAATTGATATTTGAGCTTCAATTTTTACTCACTGACAGCAACATGTAAATTTTATAATTTATTTTTCTTTGGTTATATTCTTGAATAAAACAGCACTTGTTTTGTTATACCTTTTTAATAGTGTTTATTTGATGCTTGAACTTCAGTCTTCACACATTATACACCTTATGTCAGTATTTTGCCAATTGTTAGTAGAACATGAAAAAAGTTTCTGTTTTAGTTGTGTTCAACATTTTTTGCCTTGCATTTCCTGTTATCCTACATTTACGGAGAATGTTGTAGACACAGAACACACATGAAATGGATGTATTCCTAATAAAGACATATTATTTACCCTATACAATTCAAGGCATCTCACACCCAGATAAACAGAGCTGGGAGAACTTTGCAACTGACTTCAGCTGAGTTGGTGAGGGATGGGATAGTCGGCGGTTTGCTGCCTGTGCTGATTGACACAAAACAAAGATGCTGATGAAGAGGTGTAAGGGAATTTAAGGTGGCCCGGCATTATGGTTTTTTCGTAGGCTTAAGGGTGTCAATCATGTCACCTCTTGGTCTCTATTTGTTTAAACTGAAACAGGCCAACTCCTTCCATCTTTAAAAAAGCAGCCTAGTTGTTCTTTTCTAGATATTATGAAATGTTTGTCAGTTTTTTGTAATATGAAGAACAGAACTGTACAAAGTACTGCAGGTAACGCCTCACTAGTACGTTATACAACTTAAGCATAACCTCCTTTGACTTTGTACTCCACACATCTGGAAATATAACCTAACATCCTAGTAGGCTTCTTAATTGCATCTGTATACTGCCAGGATGTGGATAGTAATGAGTCCAATATATATTCGAGATCCTACTCATGAGTGGCACTTTCAGTTTCAGACCCCCATTGTGCATTCACATCTAGTATTTTTACTTTCTACATGATATCTTTACATTTACTTTACATTAAATTTCATCTGCCACAAATCTGCCGTAGCTTGTATGCTATCCAAGTCTTTATGTTATGATTCAATGAATTCTAGATTATCTGCCAATTCATCTAGCTTGATATCATCTGTAACGTTAAACCAGCTTGTTGCTTATATTCAGGTTGAAATCTAAGTAATCAATGTAGATCTCAACATTAATGTTTGCAGTGCACCGTGCAATGCATATGTCTCTGTTATATGCCATTTGGTATGGGATAACCAAAGGCAGTGTTAATGTATGTGATGCACTATCTTTTGCAATGACAGCATCATAGCAACCGTGTGAACACAGACACTTGTCCTTTTATTAAGGTGGATACTAAAAAAACTAACAGCACTGACCCCTGAAGGACACAACTCTGAAAATCAACCGATTCTGATAATGTTCCCCTTCACCATAGCCCTCTGCTTCCTGTGCGTATGTTGATTTGTGGTGTTATGGGTGCACAGCTTGCTGAGCAAAGGCCAGTTTTTAAATAAATAATCACCGTACTTGCGGCGGCTTCGTGAGGGGGCGTAGTTGTAGCATGCTGTGGGGTGATCTGCGGTGTGGGCGTTTCTCACCGAGTGCACAGGTGAGGAACTGCCCACATCCGTGATTGCTCCCGCGGCTAATGGGCTACGGCTGCTATGGCCCCTCGTATTATAAAAAAGAAGCGCGAGTCAGTTGGCAGGAGGAAAAAAGAGAAAGAACAGAAGGAAAGAGAGGACGGAGGTTGCATGGGAGCAAGAGAGGAAGCAGGTCGGTGCAAGAGAGAGACACGCCGTGCGGGTGTGTGGAGAGCGAGCAAACGTGAGCTCATGGGCAGCTGCGAAGGCTTGGGTGTTAGGCCTACTCCCAGGGGTTGGAGTTGTTGTTGCTCCCGCTGAGCAACCAGGTAGCGGGAGTAACCAGAGAAAGATGGCTGGCCGCGTAAGGCCGAGAAGGCTGCGGGAGTCGGGAGGCTTGGGTGGTAAACTCCCTGTCATGAGCGTCCTGGTTGTCAGGGAAGCCAAGTCTCCGAGGCTGGGATGAGTGCCAGACCGAAGCCAGGAATCGGGAGGTCTCCAGTCTCGTTGCAGGAGTTGTAGAGGGCAGCTGCAGAGAGCGTCTTGCCTACTGCTAAGCCTAAACGGGATAAGCAGGTGAGACGCTAACACAAAAGAAGCACCGGACTTGTTGTTGTTTTAAAACTGCTTCCTGAAAGACCATTTTAACCTCTGGTTTTTAAGGATTGTTTTTTCTATTGTTTTTAACCTCCACGTTTCTTAATGGATTATTTATTTAATGAAGACTTTATGAAAGCACTGCACTTTATTTGAACACTGTTTTTGTTGACTGTTTTAATAAAAGCACTTTTTCACCTTTTTACCATCCCCTTGCTTGCTTGTTGCCTTCACTGACTAGCTCACTCGGTAACATTACCGACGGTGTTGGGTTCAAGGGCTTCCAAAAATCAGATCGGAGCGTGGAGCCAGAACCCGCATCGTCACATGATTTTGCATCCATCTGCAGACTATACCCCAAATTCTGACCTATTTTATTATGATGCCAAACCTCTCATATGGTACCATATGAAATGCGTTCTGAAAATCGAGATGAAATATATCATATACGCTACTCTGATCCTATCCTTTTGTTGGTTCTTTATAGAATTCCAGTATTGCTTTTGTGATGTTTCAGTCAGGATCCGATCCCTACCTCAAGTAGACTTATCTTAAAACCTTTTCCTTTTTTCAAATATTACTTTTCATCTTATGTTAGTTCTGTTTTTAGATTGGCTTTTTTCTTATTAAAATTTATGTTGTTTTATTAATTAGGTATTATTTACTTATTTTGTGTTTATGCATTCACTGTAGGGAGACCTGGGTTTGTGTCCCAGATCCTCCCTGCATGGTGTTTGTATCTTCTCCCCCAGTCTGCATGGGTCCAAAGATATTCAGATTAGGTGGACCTGCCTTAGTGTTTATATGTGATCATGTTAACCATGCAATGGTATGATATGTTATCCCTTATATTATGTGAGTGGCACCATAAAAGTTGGATACACCATGACATCGCTGCTGAAGACCTGTATATTATTCTGCCTAAGGGCTAAAGCATGTCAAAGAGCCATCGTTGGTTGTAGAGGTAGGATCACTATTGTAAGTAATGTTTGGATTTTGCAATTAGGTTTAAAAGTGACTGGTTTTGCTTTAGGAGAGGCAGCCCTTTCTGCCTTATTTTTTCTGTTTTTTTTCCTTTCCTTGCCTTTTTGTACTCCATTGATTGCTTAAATAAATTCTTTATATATAAAGGAACTTTGTGGGTGTGTCCTTCAAGCAAGAAGTGTATAGACATCCTCTCCACTGATGGACAATGTTAGTATTTTGAACTTTAAAAGCCTTAGGTCCATTTTGGGCCTGCACAGGCTGGAAAGATTGCTGTTTGAATATGGAGCTAGGCTGCCTGAGATGAGGTCTGCTCCCGAGGCCCAAACCTTCTGGGTATTATTTTGAGGCCTGATCTATATTTTTTGGTTATTTTTTCTAGTTCTACCTTGTTTTTCTTTTAGTTGTATTTTTTAAATTTGTGGATTTTAAAATTCCTGTTTAAGTTTTGCACCTTGTTTGAATTTAGTTTTTTAAATGATAGCTTCGTCACGGTTTAATATTTATGGGTCTCTCCAAATCTTTAAGTGAATTTTAGGCCTGCAGGCCCTTTGCTGCAGTAAGTAGGCCTTTGTGCCTTTTTTGTCAGTATTTTAGATTTATGATTTTATTTAAGGTTGAAATATAACAGATATCTGTTATTTTCAAACATCATTATATTTCTAATTATTTTAATGTGATTCTTTGTTCAATTGGGAGTAAATCATCAATATTTTTAATAGGACTTCCTATTATTTTAAGATATTTTGAAATGAATTTGAAATATCTTTAATTGCAAAGTAACATCTGAAAATACAGTGATCCCTCGCTATATCGCGCTTCGACTTTCGCGGCTTCACTCCATGACGGATTTTAAATGTAAGCATATCTAAATATATATCACGGATTTTTCGCTGGTTCGCAGATTTCTGCGGACAATGGGTCTTTAATTCATGGTACATGCTTCCTCAGTTTGTTTGCCCAGTTGATTTCATACAAGGGACGCTATTGGCGGATGGCTGAGAAGCTACCCAATCAGAGCACGTATTACGTATTAAATAAAACTCCACAATGATATAAGATATGCTTCCCGTGCGGTGCTTCGCACACTTCAAAGCTCTAACAGCCCATATTGATTTTTGATTGTTTGCTTTTCTCGCACTCTCTCTGACATTCTCTGCTCCTGACGGGAGGGGGTGTGAGCAGAGGGGCTGTTTGCACAGAGTCTGTTTGCTTAGAAGATACGGACGTGCCTGTAAAAAAGGCTGAAAGACTACCTTCACATTGATCCCTTCATTGCGGCTGCTTTATCGCAGTGCTTCCCATACCTAAAAGCCCAACAGCCCTATTGATTTTTGCTTGTTTACTTTTCTCACGCTCTCTCTGACATTCTCTGCTCCTGACGCGCGCATGTTTGCATTCTTTTAATTGTGAGAAAGAACTGTCATCTCTGTCTTGTCATGGAGCACAGTTTAAACTTTTGACTAAAGGGTGTTATTTCATGTTTAGAGGGCTCTAATAATGTTAAAAAACGTATTTAGAAGGTCGTAAAGAGGTTTTCTATGCACTAACTGCAAAAATATTAGATTTATAAATAAAGAATCCTACTTCATGGAAATTCATTTATCTGTCTGGAGCGGATTAACCGCAATAAATGAGGGTTTACTGTATAACTGTGCAGAGAATATTTATAAACAGTGTGGGAGAGTTTCTAAGGGCTTAAAATATATAAAAATAACCATACAAACATATGGTTTCTACTTCGCGGATTTTCACCGGAGGTGGGATTACTGTATTTTGACACATACTCAAGACATTGTAATGTGCATTTCAAATATCTTCACATTGCCTGTTAATTTTTGAGATACCTAAAACATATTTTACAGATATCTTATATTCATTTGCTGATATCTTGACCTAGGTTTTTTGCTCCATGTGAAATATCTTAAAATATATTTCAAGGTATCTATATCAATAGATATAGATTTCAAGACACTTTTTAAAAGATAAAAATTTATTTCAAGATATCTCAATATATTATTTTGACATATATAGATTATAGGCCTCACCATTTTCCACCCTCTCAAACGTACACAGTTTTTAATGTCTGGAAAACATTCGGGATTAAATCACTTAGCGATCTGAACATAGACAACGTCTTTGCATCCTACAAACAATTACACTACAAATTTAACTTTCCAGCTACACATTCCTTTCACTACCTTCAAATTAGAAACTTTGTTAAACAACACATGCCCAATTTTCCTCATCTCCCACCTACTTCTATGCCAGAAAACATATTGATCACTCTTGAGGATACAGACAGCATCTCCGTAATATATAAAAACATTTTACAGTCCGTCCCTTTCAAAGATCCATGAGTACATTGGAAAAAGGATTTCAACATCTCAGAAAAGGAGTGGAAGGTAGCAATGCACAGAATTTGCTCAAGCTGCATATGCGCAAAGCATGCAATTATTCAACTTAAAATTATATATTGAGCACATCTCTCTCGTTTAACACTAGACTTACCAGAGCCTACAAAAAAACTCATAGATTCGGCCAACCTTAAATCCGTTCGCACCTCTCCGTCAGCGTCTTTTGTCCTGTAAATGTGCCGATAAAGACAAGCAGCAAGCAGCCTAGTATCCCATCCCCCCACAGCCGCAGAATGTGCACCATGTTCTCCCAGCTCATGCCTTGATTGATTATCTGGGAGTGAAGTGCTGGAGTTTTAGAGTGGAAATAATAGATCGTTATTTGGAACACATACGTTTCATGTGTGTTCCGTTTCTACAGTGATCTGTGTAACGCATTGTTAAAACAGAAACTTTTTCATATTTTAGTAATAAATGTTACAAAATGTAGGCATAAACTATAGAATGTGTGAAGTCCAAAGATCAAATAAACACTTTCACAAAAGGTTCAAGGATGACATAACACCTTCCATGGCGTAGCGGTAAGATTTGCTGACTTTTAATCAAGAGTCCCTGGTTCATCCCGACTGCCTCCTATATTTGCCGTTTTCAGCAGTGAGCTGCTCTTATTGTTAACATTATACAATATACAGTACACACATACATTTGGTTTGTGTCTGTAACAGACGGTATACATTTATAGGACTTGTAAAAGTGACCCTTTTTTTTTCACTTTTATTTTCTCAAGTCACGATCACGATACATACTACTGCCCCCCAGGTATCTGACACTGTTAGTTTTTATTTGAAACTGGGAATAACTGTAGATGTGAGTGATATTTTGAGGCAATGGAACTGGACATTCTCTGATCTGGAGGAATAAAAGCTGACACATTGGCACATTTACAGGACAAAAGATGCTGACGGAGAGGTGCGAACGGATTTAAGGTGGGCTGGATCTGCAAGTTTTTTCGTAGGCTCTGGTAATTCTAATGTTAAAATTGTCCAAAATGTTTCCAGGGCAAGATCCAACCTGCAAACGTTGCAATCAAGTTCCAGCCTCACTGGACCACATGTTTTGGGCCTGTAGCAAATTAACATCATTCTGGATCAAAATCTTTAAATGCCTATAAGACAGCCTTGGAGTCACAATCCCTCCTGATCCATTAACAGCTGTGTTTGTTTGACTCCCAGATAGACTGAAAGTGGAAAAGAACAAACAAATTATAATTGCCTTTTTTACACTATTGGCACATAGATTTATCTTGCTCAACAGAAAGAATCCTAACTCTCCTATTTTAAGTCAGTGGATAACTGATGTTATATACTATTTGAAATTGGAAAAAAATCAAATTCTCACATAAAGGATCTGTACAAAACTTTTTCAAAAACTTGCAGGAACTAATCAATAACATTTTAGAATAAGCATTTTAATTGAGGAACCAGGTTCTCTCCCATCTTTTTTCCTTGTTTTGCTCTGTTTACTTTTAATTATTTATTACTTTATCTATTTAATTAATTTTACTAGCTTAAAGTTTTACTCTGTTGGCCTAGCTGTCTTTCTCATGGGTGGGGGTTAATTTGTTTTGAACAAAGTCTTGTAAAACTTGACTTATTTGTATGGAATGTTATTTGTTATTAAAATCAATAAAATCCAAAAAAAGAAGAACGTTTAAGTTTTAATTTAAAAAAAATAGCAAATAGTCTCAAACCCCTGTAAACTGATTCACCAAGGGGTGAACTGTGTAACTCTGACCGGAGCAGAGAAGAGTCTTATAAGGGATCTTTAAAAGTTAAGAGTTAATTAACAAAAGAGTAAATACAAAAAAGGTTTTAAAGAACAAAAATTAGTTATCTAGGGCAATCCAAAGCAAACATTTTCAAAAACACAATCTATCGATCTATCTATTGTAACCACAAGGGGGTGCCAGAGAGCCCCCAAACCACAGACACAGTATTATCTCACAGAATTCAAACACAGCACCTTTCCAATGATCATCCTTCCAAAGACACATCAAATCTGTAAGGTAATCTAAAGTACAGAACAAAAAGTCTAAAGCTAGATAATCAGAGAACATAAATATAAAAATACGTGACGTGAGTCAGTGCCCTAATGATGAGGAACCACCCATAAGAATCATGGAAGAACCAAAATATTCACATAGAAACTACATAAAAGTTAAACAGAATAAAATTAGCAGAAAATACTGTACATAAGTAGACAAATAATTACTGAGAACAACAATATTAAAAAAAAGATGGAAAGCAATGCAGGAAATCATATTGATTAAAAAAAATGGAGTCAGAGAAAGTTCAGAATTTAAGAATGTGTATCTTTGAAAATATGCATCCTTCTATATAAAAGCCGTCGGGATTGTCCTTCCGTCCCGTGAGTGCTATGCAGGCGCGGAGTTTCACACACACCCCGTCCATTTTGCAATGCACGATGGGATTTGTAGTTTCGTTTTTCCAGGTAAAAGATGATTTTCTACTCCAGACTGTGCGAGTAGCACGGAGTTTCACACACGCCCCGTCCATTTTGCAATGCACGATGGGATTTGTAGTTACGTTTTTCCAGGTAAAAGATGATTTTCTACTCCAGACTGTGCAATATCTTCTTCTTCTTTCTTACTGTATAAAAGCGGTCGAGATTGTCCTTCCGTCCCCATTGTTCCCTTGCTTTTGTGCGCGATGCGCTGGAAAAACAGACAAAATTATGTCTCTGGAAATAATTAATGTTGATGGAGTACAAATGCCTCACCGCGTAATAAATATCAGGGGGGTTCAAAAGGGCGACCTCAATATAGAAAAAAAGTTTAAATTTCATCACAAAAATAACAGAAACTACGAGTATTATAGTAATACCGCTCAAATGCAATATAACCAAATTAATGAGTTTGTATAAAATATCAAATTGATCTACATATTGAATTGCCTTAAGAAGTGGTCAACTTAAAGTCGGTCACCTTAAAAGGCGGGTCCGCCTAGTTTTCTCAGTAAATCTCAGAAAACAAAAATTGTATCACATAACTGAAATATTAAATACTTTAGATAAAGGTGAGTTATTTGAGGTGAATAGAGCTCCCCTTGGCGTTTCGAAGCATTATGATATTAAATCAAAGATTGATTCCCTTAGCCCACTTCAAGCCTTGCGTGTGACTGCTATGACCATAATACACAGAAAACTTGGGGAAGACACTACATCCATTTATCAAATCTGATAAAGTTAAATTTACAGTGAAGGTTTGAAATAATATCCTAGCAATGCTAGGTTACTGTGGTAGTTTTATTAGTAACAATCATTTTTGTAATCTAATTTAGTTCTCCTTGGGATATAGTCTGGTTTCTAGGAAGGCTTAGGAGAACCTCTATTACCCACACATTTGTTTTTAAAAATTTTGGAATCCTTTAATGTAAACATGTAAATGAAACAGTTTGTGGTACCTGCATTTACTGTAGGACATATTGTCTGATGTGTTAAAACAATGCTCCAATAAAACTAATTGATATTACAGTTTACGTATGATCAATCCATTAAAAAAAAGCTTTTAACAATTTGCTACCCTCCTTTGAAGCTTTGAAGGAATAATAGTTAGTTTACAAAGTACCGAATAGAGAAGGTGATTTATGAATAAAATGTGTTATTGGCATTATTACTATTACTAGAATTATGCTTTGTATTAATTGTTGTAATTATCTGTATTTATTATGTAACCATTTATAAAGGTGATTTTTCCAGATGTGATGAAAGGCACATTGTTATGTCACTCATTTACAGCATCTGACTGGTCTTTGACAAAAAGACTAACAATTTCACCAGAGTGTTTTCTGTGAGTGAATTGAACTAAGCTGTAGGGGTTTAATGCAGAAGGAAGCCTTATGGAGTCTGACTGCCACTGCTAATTGCAACAATGGGAACTGTTGAATGGTGAACTTCGCACAGTATGTATGCATGTTTACACAAACACTCTAGCAGCTTATTGTGCTTAATGAAATCAAAGGTTGAATGTGTTGTGTATAGCTATTATGGCATTTGCTGAAAATGCAGTAATTCACATCACATTCTAAAAGATAAATTACAGAAGAGCAGTGTTTTCATTTATATGTTCATGCAGACTCTGATGCAAACACATCTCTTATCTGCAGAGCTTGTAATTTGTTATACTGTTTCCAAGGAAGCCCAAATTTGTCCTTCCCGAAAAAAGCTCATACTTTTGCTCTGTTTTGCCTCAAAAATCAGCAAATCACCTACCTCTGCCTCCCCAGATGAAAGCTTATTACTGAATATGTCTTGATACAGTGCGTGTATCATGGCAGCGTCCCCAGCACACTCCTCTGACATGACATAAGGGACAGAAAAGTGATTATACTGACCACTGACCCAACAACAGTGAAGAAAAAACATTTCCAATGTGTTTAAGCATCAGCTACTATAACACTTCAAATGTGTGAAAAAATCTTGGCAGTCTGATCTTTTCTACAACACTGTCAAGGAAGTTTAAAACACTAAGGGATAGCTCTCTGAAGATGAAAGTGTGTAAACCAAGTGTTGTGTTAGCTCATCAGCTGAATATTGTTAGAAATTAATAATAATTATTTAATAATAATACTTCTTCATATAGTCTAGAGGAATAGCTGCCTAGAAGTAATTCAATATGAACAACCATTTTACACAGACAGTGTATTTGTCTATGACTTATGTGACAAAGGTGAGGAAGAAAATAAAAGTTTAGTAATACAGAGAACCTACAAAAAAACTGAAAAAGATAAGTGCAACTGGTAGGATAATAATTTTTCTCATGTCATGCTGAGGGCAGAAAACAGTTGTGGTGTTATAAGTGGCTCCCTAAAGCACTGATAACAAAACTCATAAACCATCCAGTAGGCTCAATAGGGACCAAATGGCTTATTCTAACTGGGCTGATGCACACTGATAATGTCCATTCATTTGACATAAAACAAGCCAAACAGTTGTAAAATAAAAAGTGACTTCAGGAGGGAATGCATTTTTGCCACACTGTCAAATTCTCTCACTAATGGAAGGGTTCAAAATGGAAATGTCTGTTGATGATATGCTTGAAAGCAAAGCACTTGAATGAGATGTGCAGTAACAGTTTTTTCAGGTCATTTCCAGACAGAATAAAAAAAATTAAAACATGCGACGCCAAAAATATTTCTTTTTTCTGAAGTAAGTCAAAAAATTTCATACACATATTCTGATGATTTTAATAATTAAATCTTAAACAACTTTAAATTTAAAGTTTAAATTCACTGTTTTAATCCAATTAGTAACATCGTAGCAGATAAAATGATTATAACTAAAAATTGTCATTTTATGTAAGCATTCTTATTTAAGATGAAGTCTATTTTATTTTCTTTTTCAAAGTTTTTAATAAGTATTGAAGTAAGATTCTTGAATTAATTTTTCAAAATAGCAACATTTACCTTTTCATTGAAGTCTTGTATTTTCTATTACATATTTAATATAAATTTCTTATTGCACTAGAAGTGTTACGTTATATAATAGTACTGGGTATCATTTATATTAATATTGATTTATTGGCATACAGGTTATCTCTAACTCCGGTTCAGTGAGATGGAGATCGGTGGTATATATAAGCTTATAAACGAAGAAAGCAGCAGGAAGTGCATGTTACCACTGAAGATCTGAGCGGCATGACGGAAGTGGCCATTGAAGATGCCAAAGGTGCTTTTTAGGGCCACTCACCAGCAATTTGTGTAAAGTAAATTCCATTCCACCATCTCTACACCCCTTAGGTTATTATAGCATTAGTGGCTTTGTGAAATGTAGTGATCCTGCAACCACTAATTTTGATCTTATCTAGTAGAATCCTTCTTCAGTCATGGTAATGCTTAATACAGACTGTGCAGAGGAAACGTAAATTAAGCTGTAAATCAATCAGACCACAAATCATAAAGGGTTGAGGCACCTAGGTGAGCACTGCATAACTGAAAGATGTTGTAGATGAAGAAATAATTGCAGAGGTTTCTTCTAAAGATGAGTGCCTTCTATGGACTAACTCCAAAATGGAGATGGTGCCCCATTTTAGGATTTGTAACCCAGAAGGGGCAGGTGTAGGAGGATTGAAGTTGAAAGTGGCGTCAGATGCGGAATGTTCATCAATCATCTGTTCTGCAGAGCGAGGAAGAGAAACAGACATTAAGTGACAGTGTCACCCTCTAGTTTGGAGAGCAACTACCAGTGGATGAACCCTGAAGTTGTTTCCCATATGCACATGTGTGGCAAAATCTATGGCAAAACAACAGGGAAGAACTCACTCAGTTTGTGGCTGACATAATTGTAAATTTATAGTAACAAAATGGAATTATTGTTTAACATCTAAATGGACAAGCAGTTGCAGTTTATGCTCCCTTTTATTATTGGGCTATCAATTACTTCAGTTTCATGGTAAGAAAAGTGAACAGAAGGGCAATACACTAGTACACTCAAACAACACATTTTTAAGAATGAAGACATATGCTATTGCTATTTGTAAAGCACCAAATATTCATAAGCTCAAAACTTATTTGGTCAGTTAAGAAAAGTTGCTTATACCTTTAATTCTAAATGTATATAAACAAAATATATTATTATCCATCCATCCATTATCCATCCCACTATATCCTAACACAGGGTCACGGGGGTCTGCTGGAGCCAATCCCAGCCAGCACAGGGCGCAAGGCAGCCCACCGCAGTGCACACACACACACACAAGGGACAATTTAGAATCGCCAATGCACCTAACCTGTATGCCTTTGAACTGTGGGAGGAAACCGGAGCACCCGGAGGAAACCCATGCAGACACGGGGAGAACATGCGAGGCAGCAGTGCTACCATGGCGCCACCGTACCACCCAAATGTATTATTATGTAAAATGTAAAATAAATTCTTATTATTAGTTCTAAATGTTATTGCGACTGCACTTTGTGTAAATACTTATTCCTTTAAATTGTTTTAATTGTGTACATGTTTTAAGGTCAATGAACAGTAACCATTCAGGTGGAATACTGACATTCTGTTCATTTTATGACTTTTATGAAATATGAAATGTTTAGAATATTATTCCATGCTTATAATCTTTGTAATTATGTTTAGTTAATGTTTCATATTATTTCTGCAGCATCCTTCTTGATATTATTCTGGCTTTCCTGTTGCGCCGATTCTTCTACTTACACTTCAATTGGAGACATAGTAGTCACCAGATTATTTAAGAGGAAAGAGTTGTGAATAGCTCCCCTGTCCACTCTGTAAGTTCAAATAAAAGACTTGTTATAACTCAAGCATCTAATAACTAAATAATTGATATATAAATCTTAAAAAATTCAGATGGCTTGCTATTGCTCACGTAAGATTACAAATTTTGTTTTGCCTTATTAAGAAAACATGCATAACCAAATGATCCTTTCCTTGGTTGCTGGTTCAGTCTATCTTATACAACCTCTGTCTGATAACCACGAAAAGAAACTAATGGCTTGTATTTTTGCACATACAGAAGTTTATACTGATTACAGAAATATTGATGACATGTTTCTATCCAAATATAGCAACCACAAAGTGATGTTTCTTCACCAAAAACATTTTCCTGTTTTACCCCATTGGTTCAATCCTGGGGCATTAACAGGGCATGGAGAACTTGTGCTAACATAAAAGATATAATTGATAGTGATATTTCTTAAAGACAGGCAAGAATCTAAATCAAGGAAAAAATGTGCAAGATTTAACAGATGGAAAAGTAGTGACCAAATGAAAGGAGTCCATATACAGTACATATATTCCAATCAGCGCTTAACAGACTCATTGTAGCATAGTTGTGTTTAGACACCAGTAGTCACATCTGGCTGTATTGTGTAGTAGAGATCCTACTTGTCTTCAGGGTGTTCCCACTTAAAACACAAGTGAAAACTAAGGTCTTCTAAAATAATGTTTTCACCACACAAAAAAAAATCTCATTTAAATGTTTTCTTTAATGTCATCTGTATGTAGTGAACACCCACCTTCTAGAAAGCACAGAGGTTGCCACCAGATTTATCTCGCAAAGAAGCCACTATGCTTTTAAAATGAGAGATGGATAGAATCAGGCCAACACCTAAGCCCAACAGTATTCCAACACTGACACCCGAATATTAATGACACTCCAGGAAAAAGCCCATATAGATTAAACACAACCAGCAAACAAATATATGAATATTCCTTATTTACTATAATAAGTGCTTACAAACACAGTAAAGACATAAGTACCATAAGTGATATAAGTACCAAATAAATACCACGAACAAACCCCCATACAACAATATTTACAGTCCTAGGTAAACTCTTTACTGTAGGTGATGAAAGTGGATCAGAAAAAGTAAACAATGGTTAAAAGATGAAAAGATGTGGCAGAATACTCCCTTTTAATCTGCTGCTTTCCCAAAACTTGGATAGTGAAGACAGTTCTACTGTGAGAATCCAAAAGAAGAATAGTCTTGGGAGGTGCGCTACTTTTCAAAGAGCATCGGTGGACTGGATTGGGAGGAAGAAGAACCCACTGCCGCCCTTAAAGCTGGTGGCAAATGCACCATCCTTCACTGCTGCGAAAGCTCGGTGAATAAAAGGGGAGGGGACTGGGCGGTCTCTTGGTCTGGAACCCCTACAGATTTTTTTTTTTTTTTTTTTTCTCCAGCTTTTGGAGTTTTTTTTTTTGTTTGTTTTTTTTGTCCACCCTGGCCATCGGACCTTACTTATCCTATGTTAATTAATGTTGACTTATGTTTATTTTTTATTGTGTCTTTTATTTTTCTATTCATTTTGTAAAGCACTTTGAGCTACATTTTTTTTGTATGAAAATGTGCTATATAAATAAATGTTGATTGATTGATTGATTGAAAAGGTTTAGGTGCTTCTGATGATGGAGTCAATCAGATAGTGGAACAATCAAAAAGACCTTTTATTCTGCTGGAATCCAGGCACTTCCAGGCAGGTGGCACAAGTGCACTGAGAAGTGTGGAGATTCCATTGGGAAATGACATTATCAGTCTTGTTAAGGTTTGTTCCATTTTCTAACTTTAGCTTGACTCCCCCTTGTATGTGTGTGAGAGTGGTCCTTGTGATTGACTAGAGTTCTGTCTAGGTCTGTTTTCAGCCTTTTGCCCAATCCTGATGAGACAGGCTGTTGCATCTGGATCCATGAAACAAACTGAGAAGGTTGTAGGACTGACCTCCTGTACTCAGTCCATTGAGAGCTACATTGTATGCACAACCCTTCAAACACACCCAGATGTGTACAATTTTAAACTTGTTTACATTATGACTTCATTGTCACTATTTTTTTTGGGTTTCGGATGGCTCCTGAACACTGATGACCTTTCATGGTTTATAATATCCCCTGTACAAATAGCTGAAAGCAGTTTCATTAGCTTCCAATTGCTTTTGAAAATATACAAGATACCGATTGGCTAATGAACTCAATAAATGACTATAGGGGAGTTCAGTAAATACTCCCTTTTATTACAAATTACTGACTTTTTAAATGGTTCATCTGTGTGTCTGATCATCCCAGGCTTATTACATTGCTGTAAAAACATTCTGTTTGTTCCATCCCTATACTCCTTCATCTAAGAAACAAAAGGATGATTGCTCAAGATATGTTTTCTGTCTCAATGCCTGTTCATGTAACTACTAGTACAGACTTGGTAAAAATAAATATCCATTAGCAAAAGTAATGTGATGTCACAGAGGATACAATATTTAGGGTCTCTTCATGTTAACAGGAGAATGGATAAAATCAATGGGCTTTGACAATACGTCTCCTTACCTTTCTGACATTTTAACATACCCTTATAGGTTTTTTTTTCTGAGAGATCTTTGCCTATTTTTCTATCAACTGTCAACTGTTTACCTTTAAGTTATTTTTTAATGTGCCTTTTAATTACCATGCAGAATTAAAAAGAAAAGCTGAATCAAAAGCATGTATAAATCTCTCGAATGTTCTGTTGTCTCCATGTAAAAACGTTGGCCATCAAAATGAGTGAATGCCCCATTCGGTGCAGACTGCTACTTTCTTAAAACTGTTGAAGATTTTGGAGAACCTAGTATTCTTTGAATATTATAGTGAAAGGTTTGTCACTTTTGAGTTAAAACTTTAAAAAGGATGAACTGTGTTTGAAAAATGAAATTACTACCCATGAATTTACCACAAGTCAAAAAGCAAGCAGCAGATGATTGCTCTTTCTCGATGTGACCATTCAATTATCACTCACACAGTGCAATTTGAATGACAAAATCATAATACATATTTAGTGATGGCAATACTACTGATGCTCATCAAGTTCTAGGACAAAATATTTCTAAAATATTTTAAAGCTCATTTTTGGCTTAACATTATACCTTACAGACTAAACAACACTGCATCAGTTTTACTTATGGAAAATGAAATGGAGTTAGCTTAAAAGACTGATTAAGTACACAGCATGAAGTTTTCAGTTTTATTCACAAAGACCCAATTTTGTAAAGCAGTTCCGAAGGAAAAAGTGAATGAACTGGCTAGGCTATGCTGGAGTTTTGATCAGCTTCCATGCCAAGCTTGTGCTAGAAATGCTAGTGTAACAAGAGGCTCTGTGGGCGTCAGACCTTGAGATCTGATCTAAAAAGAGCCCACTGAGAAACATATTATAAAACCAAGAAATTCAAAAGACATTGTTAACCTCAATTCCTAACCAGTTTAACAGCTGGTGAAATGTGAGTCACCTTTTCTTGTTTTGATGTACAGATAAGAAATATCTTTTTAAAACACCAAGTCACATTCAGATAGTGTTATTATTAGGAGTAGTACTGTATCTTTATTATTTATTGGTAGTAGTAGTAATAATGTTATTATTACATTTATTATGAATATTATAATGCTACTAAATAAACATCTGGAATATGTAGACTACCTATAATGCATCTATTAATTAGTTACTGCTATATGACATGGTCTTAACAAAAGCCTTGTGTATGTTCCAGCAGGCAGTAGTTGACTAATAGAGGCATTAAAGCCTCTATTTTAAAGTGTTACCTAAATCTAAATTGTTATTACTTATCTAATTACTTCAATACTGTCTTCATTTTATTACCCATCTACATAATGCTTTACAATAGGAGAGTCAAGTTTTCTTTTCAGCCACCTTCTTAATTAGTATCCAGTTCCAGATGATGAAGATCCCTCTGCTATGTTAATTACAATTGACTTACATTTTAGAGTGGCATGGTGGCACAGTGGGTGCTGCTGCCTCACAGTTAGGAGACCCGGGTTCGCTTACCGGGTCCTCCCTGCGTGGAATTTGCATGTTCTCCCTGTGTCTGCATGGGTTTCCTCCGGGTACTCCGGTTTCCTCCCACAATCTAGACATGCGGATTAGGTGCATTGGCGATTCAAAATTGTCCCTAGTGTGTGTGTGCGTGCACCCTGCCTGGGTTTGCTTCCTGCCTTGCGCCCTGTGTTGGCTGGGATTGGCTCCAGCAGACCCCCCATTACCCTGTGTTAGGATATAGCGGGTTGGATAATAGATGGATGGACTTACTTTTTAAGATTAAGAACACTTGTTTCTGTTTTCTTAACTCTGGAATGCCTGATAACTGTTCCCCATAGGTAAACACAAACAAAATTGCAATCTGGGCTGCAGGTTGGTGTTTACCAGAAGTAAACAAATGCAAACGTAACGTCATATTCAAGTCAATTAAGATCCACTACAAAACGCAACATAAATGCCTTGGTCACTCAAAGCTCATTAATTTAACCAAGATTTGAACGCCCATGTGGAATGGGCCTTAGGTAATAAAATTAAAAGTTGCCTGCATGGGAATGAAGGGGAGAGAGGACAGATGAGAGAGAACAGTAGCAGAGGTTAAAGGCTAGAAAGAAGGGTAGGAGCAAGAGATCAAGGCTGGGGATGGCATAGGGAGCCGATGGAGTGAAGGCTTGGCAGCACCCCGTGGATCGCCATGAGATAGGTGGCAGGAACATAAGCCAGAATTGAAGGTTGTCTGCACCTATTGGGTGACATTTCTCTGTGTTGCAAGGTTGAATAGGATAGCCAGAGAGCCGTCTGTTTTGAAGGAATGCACCTGGGCTCAGGATTTTAGAAGACTGCTTCCTGCTGTTTTTAACCTCATTTTTATAGATATTTATTTGGATTAATTTTAACCACCACCGTCACAGACTTTTTATGTATTATTTATTTGATGAAGATGTTTGAACACTGCACTTTTGAACACTTTTTGTTTGACTTTATTGTAATAAAAGCACTTGACACCTTTTTTGCACCTTACCCTTTGCCTTGTGTGGTGTCCTCATTTGCTCAGCTCATCCCTTGGAAATGGTTTCAAAAGGCTCTTAGAGAGAACTGTTAGCATGGAGGAGCCAACCTGCACAATCACATGAGGGAAACGGAAATGTAAACGGTTGGCTGGATAGTCCCAGAATATAGGACAGCTATTTCAAAAATTTAAATTAATGCAGGGCTTTCAACTAGACTTTCAGTGTTAGCTAAACTGTCATCTAATTAGCCAGATCCTTTGACTTGAGGAAGCCATTATCTAACGTCTGGTAATATTTTGCTGTACTGTTGTGATTTTGTCAGTTTAGGGTGTAGATCATAAGGTTTGGGGGCCAACCACACATATCTGGTATTGAACAGTCAGTTGGCGGACTAATAAACTTGGCCTAGGCGCAAAAAAACCTAGCCCTGGCTCAGTGTGTTCCTTGTGATTCATAAACTACATTGGAATATTTTAGTGAGTTGTATTAGTTTAGGTAGGTAATCAGAATTGGCAGCAGAATATGGAAAGATATTTGTGCCAAAATGAAATAAAAAAGCAACTATGAAATGAATAATCACATGAAAAAATGCAGAGATATATAAAAATAGTAATTACATTTTGAAATACTGCAATGATGTATATAAAAAATTATTAATCGAATGAAAGACAACAAAACCAGCTTGAAAAGAGGCCTTTTGAAATACATTATATTGGCTATTCTGAAATTAAATAAACCTTCAAAAGTGAAACTTAAAGTATGTACATTATTGAAACTGAATAAAATGCTAATGTAGCTTTCCATGATGATTACATTAGATTAGATTAGATTAGGTAAAGTTTATTAATCCCATGGAGAAATTCAGGTGCATACAGCAGCAGAAACATAAAAAATCTAGGATATAGACTCACGGGGCAGATAATGTATCCAGTCAATCAATCAATAAGTAAATAAATAAACTTAATTTGTACATCGGGTAGAAAAACTGAATTGCCTGATAGTAGTGAGCAGAAAAGACACCTATTGGCACTTCTTGGTACACTGTGGTGGAATGAGCCTGTGGCTAAAAGTTCTCCAAGACAGCACCACCTGGAGGGGATGGAGTGGATTTTTAATGATGGCATCCCATTTTGCCATCATCATCTTTTCCACAACAGCTTCCATGGTGCCCAGGGTTTGCCTTGTGATGAAGCGGTCTTTCCTGATAAGTTTGTTCAGGCATTGTGCATTTTTTTTAGCTATGTATTTTTTTCACAGAATCTCTTATATATAACTAGCTGTGTAAGCCTGTGCTGTAAAAAGCCCAGGGTCCTAGAAACTATTGAAATTGTCAGAAAAAAAATTTAAATGCAGAGATGTCAGGTAATTGAAGGAACTACTCTAGGCATCTCTATCCTAGGAGGTTTAGTTTTGCAGACGTGCTCGCATCACTTGTGTATTAGCGGCTAAGCGACTTTGTCTTTCTTTGGAGGTTTCGTTTTGCCGGTGTGCTCGCCTCTCTTGTGTATTAGCGACTGGAGGAAAGGTAAAAGGGATACTGTTTTGTCAATGTGCTCATCTCACTTCTGTATTAGCGGCTAACTGACTTTCTTCTGAGGTTTCGTTTTGCCAATGTGCTGGCCTCTCTTGCGTATCCTCGGAGGTGGAGCCCTTACCCTGACTCCACCTTTCACTTCCAGGCCGGACTGACACACACACTTCTACACGTAGACGTTCATATAAAAGATGTTCCAGTATTTCAGAAGTTAATGATTCATTCATATATATTGTAACATTATTTCGTGTGATTGTTTAATTCATAATTGCTTTTTTACTTTATATTGGCACAAATGGCATTCCATAAGAGCAGGGTTGGGCAGCTGTGCTATAGGCAACCTCCCTTGATTGCAAGGAAGTGCTATCGATAGACACAGTTGAATAGTCAAGTAAGTGTAGATTAGTTTATTTTAGTTATTGTTGCAGCAAAAATGCTGTAATGTTTGTATTTTTAAATATTGATTAAAAGAATATCACTGGATTGTGATTAAGGTAACTTATGAACTTAACACTTCATTATAGTTTCAGACACTGATGAATCTGAAAATCAGCCAGGGACATCTTAAGGTAATCCTGGCCCAGGAGGTTTACAGTATATGTTTAATAATGTTATGTTTCAGTTGTTATGGCTAAATATATAATAACAAAAACTATGCACTTATAAACCTATCTTTTTATACTGGTGACAATTTGTACCTGCACCACCTCAAGTATGTAAACCAAATGAAAGTGAGGAAGTGGTCAGAGATTTAGAATTTTATATATTTAGACCATAAAATCACCAATATAAATTAAGCAAATAGCGCAATGTATATGAGATGGTCAGAAATAATGAGAAATCATGACAAACCAACAAAAAACTACATATGCCCAACAACTTTTTTGGTAGATGATATTGGGTCATCATTATTTGAAAAGCTGGGTTTTAATTTTGTTAAAGCACAGCAGTGAGAATTCCTTTTTAAAAATAAAACCATTCTATCCACTTCACATACTTGAGCAGACTGTTGAGGTACGCAAATCACAAGGTTTGAAAAGGCCACTTTATAATGAAGTTATACAAACTGAACTTTCTGCAATTACTGAGCTGGCAATATAATGGCAAAGTTTATTGGTATAGGTGGACAAAACTGTCCAGAATCTGCAAACTGCTGAAAACCTAAACATGCTGATGTGTTTTTATATTTATGTAATTTTTGTAATTTATTTTTATTTTAATTTTTTTCTTACCTTAACAGCTGAAAAAAATCAATATTGTGAGAATAACTTAATATTTTAATTATTGCTTCCTCCCATTTTCTTTCTCTGTCTCTCAAAAGAGGTAGCTAAAATGGATCATAGTCTTATTCTTTTTCATATTTTCATGGCCATCAATATAATTCTAAGCCTTTGGCATTGCCTATTCTGTCCCTCTTACTCTTTCATTGTGTTTTAGCTACTACTCATACACCAATTGCATACTTCTACACTACTTGCTGTTCTTGTGTATTGAACTTTATACATCTCCTGAACTTTGACATTCCATATTAGTTATTTTTTGGTTCTTTTATTACACGTAGGTGGAGTTTTGTTGTGGTTCTCACATTACAAGTAGGTGGAGACCAACAGTGGTTCAAGCTCAGGGCCCTCTTCCTCCAAAATCTGCCACTGCTGACAGCTCAAACTGAAATGTGGATTACTTCTGCTGGTGATGAATATTTGGATTTTTTTTTTTCATAATTTTTTTGTATGTTTATTTTCAGCATTGGCATTATCTTTTTATGACAACTCCATTTTGTAATGTGTGTTTTGGAGGCTGTTTTACAATAGACTGCATGCACACTCTTTTCTGGATTCCGCATCCGGCAGTTGCTGCAGTTTTGGTGCTGATATCAAAATGAATTAACTATAGAGTTTTTCACGTTTGCCTCGTTGCTACCCAACTTACGGTAAATGGTTTAAGTAATATTATTCAAACATAGTGCCAAACGTCAGGAGCTAAAAAGAAGAAGAGCCTCAAACTTTCAGGGTTTCAAGCAACATCCACAATTACGAAGATAAGATCCAAACATATTATAAACTTGAGTCTACTGTGAACTTACATGGGACATATATGTGATTACATTAGGCTTCTTTAAAAAAACAGAATTTTAGTAATTAGTCATTTAACTTTATTTAGGGACAGGTTAATATGTATGTTAGCTTAATACTGCAATGACATTGGACAAGTTATATCAGCCGGGGATGATTCAACAAAACAATGAGCTGGCATTACATTATCAATAGCAGGAGCGCCAATAAAAAAGGCAACTCTGCTTTTTCCAACTAGTGCAGCAAAAGGAAAGCAATGCTTTTAAAGATAGCGTGCCTCAAAGAGCCATGTAAAGAGCAAAGTTTCCATCCATTGTGGTGCTTGGCATTCATGCTACAATACATAATAAGTCTGCAGGACATCTTACTTTCTAAAAAAACGAATGTCTCTGTCTTATCCAGTCTTGAAAGTGGAATGGAGAAATCGTTCCACTCAAACAACGCAGGAACTGCTCCCTTCTGAAACAGTCACCACCCTGTCTTGGACCCTGGCTCGCAAAAATCCTCTTCATAAAACAGCAGCTACAAACTAGGGTATGGGGACTAGCCATAAAACTCTCTCTCCAGATAGTGTCATTCCATTTAGATTAGGGTTTTTGCATGAGAGGGAAATGTATGAAAACTAAGGACCTTGTTGTACCTACATGAAGCTCGACATAAAGGTACAGAACAATATTAAGCCGTATATCTATCTGTACGTTCAAACTTAAACTTCTGTTCCACGGACATTCTTGACTCTAAACAAAAATCACAACTGCTGTATAGATAACAGAATTGACTGAGCTTGGCTGAGATTTCACCGGAAGTATGTCAGCACTACCGTGTGCATATAGGCTATTGCTCTGCTTATTGCTGGTCATGTGACATTTTGAGTCATCATTCCTGACCTATAAGCATTTTCCTAATTTAAAACTGAAAGGCTTTGCTGCGCATGTAAGTTAGGCAAATCAATTTGTGTAGTTATATCTTTTTTGTTTTTGTGCTTTGGGTTAATTAATTCTTTGGATTTAGACCATGCCTGTTCTAGACTCTACTTCTCTCTTGTCTCCTGATCCTGCTCTCAATTAAAATAGTCTTTTGATTTACCAACTTTCAATCTAAGCAGAACAAACAATGTCCACCTAAGGCGTGTACTGTATGAGTGAATAAACTTGAAGCAGCGAGCTGTAAATGAGAGTAAATGAGGATGGCTTGGCAGATTCAAAAGAATAATGACGCCATTCCAGTTACACATTTAGGAAAAGGAATAAACCTCATATTGGCTCCAGCAGACCCCCGTGACCCTGTAGTTAGGATATAGCAGGTTGGATAATGGATGGATGGATGGATGGAATAAACCTCGTTCAGTAATCCAGGAGCACCTTTACAATTACATATCTAACTGAATGAGTTAAAAATCACCAAGAAGAAAACCACCCTGCTTCTGAAACTAGTTGACAGTCATAAATGAAAAAAATTGTATGGCTTGCCAGAATATTGCTCCATATTTTTTTGCTTTTCAGCCATCATCTAGATGATAGGGGGAAAAAAATAGTATAAATGAATTACTTATTAACCGTGGGCTTACTTTGAAGGCAGCTTCAGTTTGCGCAGATGTACATGCAAACCTTGGAAATCTTTCAGGATTTTCATGGAATTTTAAGCTGTGTTCAGCTACTATGAGGAACACAGTTATTTCTCAGGTTTTTTTTTTTTTTTTGCTTTTTTAGACAAGACAGTAGTGAAACTTTGGAATATTGCATTTATTTATGTCAGCGGTGTACTTATGAAAACGCAAGGAAACTTTAATGCCCATTTTTAAAAAATAATGAGCCAGTGATGCTTGAGTTAAATTTATATATATTATGTAACATAAATATGAAAACACTTAAATTAAATGGACTTAAGAGAAAATGATTAAATTTCATGGCTAAAGATTTTACTGAAATTTTAAAATGAACTGTAGTGAACATTCTTTGAGCCTTTGATAACTGGCCATCTGTTACAGCATTATTACTTTACCATGACTTATTATAAGTCTGTAATTAAACCTTTAGTTAATTTGCTTAATGAAGAAATCTTATTGTAGTTGCATCTCTGAATACTTGATAATAACAAGATACATATTGACGATATTCAAATTACCCCCTAAGGAGATCTAATTTTGTTAGTCTGATTTTCATATGTTTAATAAGCAAAAGAGCATTTAATTACCATCGTATGTCTTCCTTATTGACTAGTTAACTACAAAAATCGGCTGGAACTCATTGAGCCAATGTCACTATAGTGGAATACATTCCAAAGAGTGTTCCAAAGAAGGCAGGTGCCTCTTCTACAGACCAGTAGAACTTACCTCTTACATCATGAAGATCTTTGAGTGGCTGGTCCTGTGGTAGACCACCTGGACTCACTGCAGTTTGGTTATTGGACAAAGACTAGAGTGGAGGATATAATTGTAACCTGATCAGGTTTCAAAATGAAAATATAACTTTTTTTTTTGTAAATAAAGTTATTGAAAGAATTGGGATACCAGTTGTGGGGGTTGGGTAACGTGGAGTATATATATATATGTGTCGCCCAAGAAGAGGAGGGGAGAAAAAGAGTTTGTTGCCAGAAGAGACTGTTGAGGCAGCACGCCGAAACAAGGGGTTGCAGAAAGAATCGTAGTTGAGACAAGACGCCGAAGCAAGACTTAAAGAAAGAATTGCAGAAAGAGAGGCGCTGTTGAGGCAAAACACTGAAACAAGACAAAGAGAAACGAGAGTCGCTGTTGAGGCAACATGCCGAAGCAAGATGGAAAGAACGAAAGAGAAACGAGAGGCGCCATTAAAGCAAAACGCTGAAACAAGACAAAAAGAGCAAAGAGAGGCGCTGTTGAGGCAAAATGCTGAAACAAGACAGAAAGAGAAAAAGAGAGGTGCTGTTGAGGCAAAACGCCGAAGGAAGACGGATAGAGGAACTAACTTAAGCACACGGCTAAAACATCAAAGGGAAAGCCGACAGGCCGGACACAAATGCAGAAATGGTGATCAGCGAGTAAAGAGGGTGTTTGAGAAAGAGGGAGACGGAAGCGTAAAGGAGGTACCCGAGTATAATGAGGAAGATATAAAACAAGGTCGGTGTTTATTTGTTTGTTTGTGTTAATGTGGCTTGAATAAACTTTCAAGTGAAGGGGCCAATTCTTGTTTTGTTTGTGTGGCCACTACGCACCCGAGCTACGGTTGGGGCCCCCAACGGAGTGAGTAACATTTACTGACTGTGTAAATAAGTCCTGGGTGAGCTCACCAGTAGTTTTGAACACATAATATAGGTATTGTATAGATGTAAATAATTTAGTGTTTGTTTTATGTATTGTACAGGTATGTATATATTTGTAAATACCTTAAGTTTTGGGAAAACTGTTCATGTTCCAATTAAGTAAAAAGAGTTTTGTTTTATCAATATCTGAGTAACAGTGCTTGGATTGGGTATAACCGGGCTATAGTGAACCTGCCAACAATAGAGGTGGCGACACCGTTATAAAGAGCTCAGGCCTTTGCCTACTGATAAAAGATTGGTGGTGCAAGGGGGTTACATAATTATCCATCTGTTCCACAAGGCTTATTCTCTCCTGGACAGCAGTGTAAAGATTATGTTTTTTGATTTTTGAGTGCCTTCAATACCATCCAGCCATCCCTGTTAAGGTGTAAGGTCAGATGTCTGCAGGTGGATAAGCCTGTGGTGTCCAGGACAATGGACTATCTGTCAGGCAGGCCGCAGTTTTTGAGACTCAAGGACATGTGTTTCTGATACGGATGTGAGCAACACTCAAGCACCACAATGAACAGTCCTGTCTCCTTCTCTCTTCACTCTATACACTTGTGACTATAAGTATAACACCATGTCATGATGATTCTGCACTTATGGGGTGTATTGATAAGGGGAATGACCCCCTGGAGGCAGTGGCAAAAGGAAGAATTAAAAAAATCAAACTGGCCTTATGAACAATGCTGCACATCCTCTTTCTGACAAACTAAAACTGAGAGCTTTCAGCCAACTAATTATTCAGCAGAAATGTATCAAGAAACACAACCTTGGCTCATTGATACCAATGGCAATATGCCCGCATAATGCCTTACTGAGACTGTGGTAGCCAAGTCAGACGTTTTCTTTATTTTCAAATTTTCTTCCTCTTTAGTCATTCTGGAGTTCAAACCATAGTGTGTTTGTGTGCATACAGTCCATCCAGAAAGTATTCACAGCGCATCACTTTTTCCACATTTTATTATGTTACAGCCTTATTCCAAAATGGATTAAATTCATTTTTTTCCTCAGAATTCTACACACAACACCCCATAATGACAACATGAAAACAGTTTACTTGAGGTTTTTGCAAATTTACTGTATTAAAAATAAAAAAACTGAGAAATCACATGTACATAAATATTCACAGCCTTTGCTCAATACTTTGTCGATTAACCTTTGGCAGAAATTACAGCCTTAAGTCTTTTTGAATATGATGCCACAAGCTTGGCACACCTATCCTTGGCCAGTTTCGCCCATTCCTCTTTGCAGCACTTCTCTAGCTCCATCAGGTTGGATGGGAAGCGTCGGTGCACAGCCATTTTAAGATCTCTC
>JANRMT010062803.1:10514271-10537844 GCA_026402145.1 Polypterus bichir lapradei
TTACCACATTTCTTAACAGTAGTCTTTTGCACCATTTACAGATATATCTTTAACAATTTCATTGTACTGGTACAATGACAATAAAGGCTTTCTAAATCTACTTTTAATTTAATCTCCTTTAATGAGGTGTGACACATCATTCACTTCAAATACATATTTTGCAATTCATATTTTCATGAATATAGCTGCCAATTCTTTCAAACTTACATCCACATCTACACTGTTGTCATAACTGAACAACAGAGAGCACACACAGCACCTGTTCATTTTTACCACTTGTCCATTGATGTCTTTGAATGCCAATATATAATCTGAAGTTACAGAAAGGTATTTCCCTTGCAACATGTTTATTCTTAACACATGCAATATGCTCTTTGTATGCACGATGCACATTTATATGCTTAATTGTAGCCTTTTTAGGAGACTTTTCAGCCGGACACAGTTTATTGTAATCAGGAGAGCTTGCTCTCTGTTGGATCAGGGGAACAAGAGCACCACTGCTCCTTGTAGTTCAAAGTCACTTACCCCTACTTTGAGTGACACCTTCATGAGGCATTGGATTAGCTTAGAATTGTGGCACTCTGATCTATTTAATTGTTCCCATCACGTTTGAAGCAAAATTTACTCATGGCTGTCTCCAGAAGTATATATTGTATTTCAGGCTCAGCAAAACTAGCAGATTGCACATATTGCCTCACATTGCAAGTCTCCATTGGTGTATAGGCACATGAAAATGAAGTAATTGAAAGCGAAATCACTGACTGTTGCTAACATCAGTCTTGATAACCACATAGGTAATCCCCTTGTCAGCTTTTCAGTACACATTTCCCATTGTAGCCCTTGCTTTTACTGCCTATGCCTTTAAAAATGTTTTTATCCTGGCAGAAAACCACTTATGCCTCCCATGGTCTCTTTGATATCAATACATTCTCCAGCGCTGCTGTGTTATTTCCTTATAGGCCCATTTATTACAGTACAGATCATCCAGGGATCCCTGCAACACTGGGAACAAGCCAGCAATCAGCTCTGGACAAGGTATTTGGCAGGGCAAACTCACATACCCACTCACACTTAGACATGCCTATTTACCGGTGTAAATATATAAGATGGCCTGCAGAGGGTGTGGAGTATTGCCAGCATAACAGAATATCCCACGTACAGTATATCCATGGACTCTGGTAGGTAGATTAAAATGCTTTTGTTTTATAGTCACTCCCAAAAGATGTTTGCAAGCTATGGAAGGTGTATAACTGGTACAGTGGAATGTTTTTATTTGGGGCCCATACTCAGAGACACTGCTGATCAGTAAACATTCTCAGAAGACGGACAGTCGGTGAGGTCTTCTTGTTCTGATAAATGCCACCAGATATGTGTGTCACTCATATACCGTAAATAGATAGAAAAAACACTATATGATAGATAGATAGATTGATCGATCAATCGATACATACATACATACATACTAATTTATTTGTCCCAAGGGGTAATTTGGCTTTTTACAGAAGTTCAATAAATAAATACATCAATATTATAACAAACAACAACACCCTCAAATGCACACCAGAATGACTAAAATGAAAAGAATTATATGCTTTGGGTTAAGATAAGAGTAGTTACAGTGATGCTTTATAAAGGGGTATTGCTGTAGGTATGAAGGAGCCCCAGCAGCGTTTCATGACACTCTTCTGTGGAATAATTTGCTGGCTGAAAGTTCTCTATGCTATTGTGTAACAGATAGGAGGAGCATCATTGTTCATAATAAAGTGTTCTGTTCATTCTCATATCATAACTAAGTCTGTCTTCTTACTTAACTTCATACTTTAAAAGATCATCATTGTAAAATCACAAAACTTGGTCTAACTTTTGAAAGCAATTAAAAAAAAACTTTCTCTTTGTTACTTAATTATTGGTTTTAGAAAATGTGTTCTTTTGTTTTGTCATTTTGCTTTATTTATAGAAAGATGGGATGTGATTTAGAATTACCCAACAATTAATTTGAATGTAGTAAAGAAGCTCAGTCCTCTGCCATCTGTAAATTCCATGAAAAATGCTTTTTGAGTTACTGAATGTTTTTTTTTTAACTCCATCATGGAGCAGCACTCAAAATCATGTTTGCCCTTAGCATATTTCAGCCTCGATTTGCAGTTTCATCACTGGTCTGTTTTCCACCACATAACTGCTGTCAGTGAGATGTTTTTGGGGGGTGGACATCTGTTACACACATGAAATCTACAACTTGATGGCTTTTTTCCTAATACACGTGTACCAGTGTGTCTTAAATTTAAAATCAGACTACATTTACAATTATTCAGATGTCTGTGGTACAAAATGTGAGAGATGACACATGGAGAGATGTCAAAGGTATGATGTTATAGAGTGTTACCATTTAGTCAGAGTTGTATTCCTATATTTTATGTTATATTTTCATGTCTACTTAGATATTATTTTTGTATGTTATGTTATTATTTATGTTTGTTTGCCATTATGTGTTGAATATCATGTGATAATTTAATGTGTTTTTAATATGTTTAGTTTTGTATCCTACTCCCTTAAAACAGATTTTTCAGAGGCAGGACCATCATGATGTCAACAATGAGGGATAACCCTTTGCCTTTATATTTAAGTAGAGGAGATGAGTCCCTCCTTATTTCTATTTTAGGCTGTCATTTGGCCTTTTTCCATTCATGTTCTCTTTTTTGATTTTCTCCATTTTATAGCTTCATATATTTGAACTTAAAAAACCTGAGCCTAGTTTGGAGCTTGCCTTTTGAGTTTGGGATCAGGCAGAATGGGCTGCTTTTTGGTTTCAGACCTTGGAGGAGAAGCATATTTCTAAAAAAAAAAGAAGAAGAAGAAACTTCTCATTTGTGGACACCTAATAAGAGATTCCTGGCACAGTTGCTGGCTGTGTGCAGTTGGCCCATTCACCCAATTTCTGCAAAGATTTTATGCGAAAGCTACTTTTTCCATCATAATTCCAAATGTTATGCATTTTAGGTTAATTTGTGAACCTGATGTGGCATGTTTTTGCACTATACACATGTGTGCAAGGTTTCTCCAAACCAATCCTTCCTCTTTATCTATGATGCAAGAAAGACCTGGGTGTTGCAGTATGTTCAATGACTGTCCTTTGAATATTCTCTCTCTGAAGTCACACATCTTGATTGGGCAATAGTGGTGGTAAAGGATGGGCCCTGTGATGCAGGTTGATTCTCCTTTTTCTGCTTCTCCTTAATCCTTTGAAATTCGGTCAGCTGTGAAATAGGGATGTTGCAAGCTGTGGTATGATTGTGTGTAACTGTCTCCCCATGAGAAGCTGTGATGGGAATAGCTATTCTTTAGAGGTGTGGTGCTTCCTTTCCATATTTTGTGCTGCTGGTAATGTGTGTGAACCCATAGTCCTTGGCAAAATCTTTAAAGAGTGCACAGCTGTACTGTGGCCCATTATCGGACACAATTGTTGTTGGTATTCTGTGAATGCAGAATGCTTTCTTCAGCAATAACCGTGTTGACCGAAAGGACGCTAAGGTGGGCTACCTCAGTGTAGCATGAAAAATAATCAACAATAAGGAGGTAAGTCTTCCTGTCCTAAAAGAATAAGTCTGTACCCCCAAGTTGCCAGGGCCTCTATTGCAGTGGTGTCAAAAGCAAGGGCACTCTGTGTTCTGCCTTGTGCTATGAACATATGCTGCAGTTCTCCTTCAGCTGACTGATGTGTACGGACAGACTTGGCCACCACACCAACTGGCAGGCTCTTGCCCTACACTAGACCACACCTTGGTGACTCCTGTTGATTTGTTGTTTCATGTAATGGGGAATCACAATTCTTTCATCCCTGAGAAGAAGTTGTCCAGCCAAGCTGAGGTTTTCCATTTCTGGTCAATATGGCATAAGCTCTGGTGAAAGGGCATGTTTCTCCAGCCACCATGTCTCACAGTATTTGATAAGCTTTGCATAGACAGCTTTCTGGTTCTCTTGAATCACTTTCAATCTTGTTTCTGTGACAATAAGGCTTTGAATGGCCGCTTCTATGAACACTTTGACTTCTCCATCATTGTCTTTTTCTGCTTGTGTTAATGTGTTGTTCACAGGGCCTCTTGATAACATGTCTGTTGTTATCAAAGGCTTATCGGGCACGTATATGATATCGAATGCAAATTTCAGCAGCCACAGCTGGAACCTCAATACTTTTGGAGGTAGCTCATCTATTGCTTTGGTACTTAGTAGTGGTACTAAGGGCTTGTGATCTGTCTCTAACTTGAACTTTAATCCCAGGAGGTAGGAGGACAGACATTCACAGGCCCACATCACTGTCAAAGCCTCTTTCTCAATCTGTGCATAGTGTTTTTCTGCCTTGGATAGGCCTTTGGAGATGAACACAATTGTTCTCCATGTTCCATTTGCCTGTTGTTGGCTCAGGACACCTCGAAGACCAAAAGATGAGGCATCAGTCGATATGCATGTCTCAGCAGTTGGTAAGTACAGGGCCAACATACATGATGAACACAGTTCTGATTTTAGTCTCGGAAATGCCTCTTTCTGTGGTGTGCCCGAGCACCATTTGTTTTTCTCACTGAGCAGATCTTTGAGTGGATGGGTATATGAAGGTGGGGTAAAAACCTGCCCAGGTAATTGGCCATACACATGACTCTCCTCACACCTACTACTCCAGTCAGTTCTGGCATCTCTGTGATAGCTCTGATCTTGCCTGGATTGATTGTAAAGCAACAAACAGGATACTGTCTTTAGCAAACTCATTATTTTTAATTCTGTGTGAGGCCCTCTTCCTACAACCTCCTCAGGACCTGATGCAGTCTCTTACCATGTTGCTGCCTGTTTTCCCTTTACACCAATATGTTGTTGGCATGGCATACTACTCCCTCACATTCCTCCAACATCTGTGAAACAATGGTGGAAGTGCTCTGGGGCTGACGAAATCCCAAATGGTAAACGATTAAAGGCATATGGCCCAAATGGAGTGATGAAAGTTCTCAGCACTGAACTCTTCTTGGACAGTGGTATTTGCCTGAAGCCAGAGGTTGCATCCAGTTTCATGAACACCTTTGCCCCAGCAAGCATGGCCAGTGTGTGATTGACTGCTGGGAGGATATGTCTCTCTCTCTCTCTCTCCACACCTACTTGTTCAGATGTGTTAGGTCCATGCACAGTCGAATTTTCGCCTGGACTTTGGGCAACACGACCATGCCAGCACACCATGATGTGGTTTGGGTTACTTTCAAAATTCCCCCCATGTCCTCTATATGTTTGAGTTCTGCTTGCACCTTGTCACACAAAGGCAAAGCCACATGACACGGGGATGACAGAGCATATGGAACTGCGCCTGGCTCCAGCTCAGCTTTGTACAGCTCCTTTAATATCACTAAGCCAGAAAAACTGTGGGGTATTGGGTTATAGGGTCATCCTGCTCAGGTTGGACCAGGTGGAGATGCTGTATTAATGTATTAGCTTCTATTGCAGGGAGACCTAATAGGGTCTTACAACGTCCATCAACTACATAAATATTTTTGCTCTTTTTAATACTCAGCTTTCCTTTAAAGTATCCTTTAACTTCCAGCCTGTTATTACCTGCTCCATATAGCATTTTGCTTGGCGGCTGCAAATTCTTGTGCTGTTTTACTGAGAAGATACTGCTTGGAATTGCTGTAACCACTGCTCCAGTTTCTAACTTGAAAACAATCTTTTCCCCATTCAAACATAACAGTTCATTTCACTCATCTCAGATCTCTCTGAACACACATCTCCCAAGAATGCAAAATCATTTTTACTCTCTACTGGCACCTCTGCAATGTCATGGACACTCTCTATTGACCTACATTTCTTTTCAAAGTGTTCCTTCTTATGACATTTCCTACACTCCACATCATGAGCAGGGCAGACTTTCCAGAGGTGTTTCCATGAATTTCCACATCTGCTGCACTCTGGTGACTGGGTTTTTGTTTTATCTTTTGTCGTTTTCTGCCCTCTGGTGTTCTTTTAGTATATTGCCTCGACTCTGTCCCCCACACACTGGCTTTTTTACTGCCACACTCTGTCTCACTCTTGCCCTGGCTAACATCAAGTCTGCATCTAGCTAAAAGCTTTCTGATACTTTAGCATCTCGTATTCTGACCACAATTCGTTCCTGTGTTAGCTGTTCTCTCAGAGCTCCAAATTAAAAATGTTCAGCAAGTGAGTGCACTGCTGTAGTGAACGACTCTACCTTCTCATCCGGCTCTTGATTCTGACTGCTAAAGCATGCATTTTCAAAGATAACATTCTGCTTGCTAACCCAATGTGCACTGAAAGTTTACATGACCAATTTATATGCTTTTTTTCTGTCAGGGTTAATACTTTTACGATATCTTCGGTATCTTCACCACACACGTACATAAAAGTACTCATCTGAAAATCCTGCGATTGCTTGTCCAGCCCTGATGTTACTCTGTAGCATTTGAAGTGCTTCATCCATCTCGGCCATTAGTGTGCGTTGGTGAAGTCGAACTTGCCTGGCAGCACTAGCTGTGGCACAACTGTGCTGCTTCCATCGTCCCTTGACAGTTCAGAAGATCTTTAGTTCAATGTAAAGTTTTATGCTTCTGACACCGTGTTATGTTCAGTAATAATAACAAGCTAGTGAGGTGTGCATATAATGCATGAACATCTTCATTTTGCCAACTTATGTACACCCCTAAAAGAATTTGTGCCCAACACAATCCAGTTCACTAATAATTCCCTTTTATTGAACATAAGGGGATTCTGTTTTCTCTATTGTTCTAGAAATCCAAACTATCAGCCCATCCAATTCAAAATTCTATACAGACTCCCTGTAAGCATCATCTGGTTGGTGTCTCACTGCTGATCCTCTTTGTCAATTATGTCCTTTTCGTTTGCCCAGCACTTTTCTCCACATATTTAGGCACTGCCCTCATGTATTTTCCTTTTGGACACACATTTGTCACTTACTTTCTTCTTTTTTTTATTTTTTTTTTTATTTTAAATAGAAGCAGATAACATTCCATACAGTCAAGTCAAACTTAACAAAGCAAAATACAAACCCCACCCAAGAGAAAAAGGAGAGAGCCAAAAACCAAAGCTACTCTTTAGCTGCCATAGTTCAAAGTGAGAATTAGATTTGTTCCAATTTCAAATAGTACAGAACATCAGTTACCCACTGACTTGAAAGAGGAGGGCTAGGATTCGTCCAGTTGAGCAAGATAAGTCTATGTGCTAGTGGTGAGGTAAAGGCAATCACAGTTTGTTTGTCCTTCTCCACTTTAAGGCCATCTGGGAGTCCACCAAACACAGCTGTTAATGGGTTCAGACTGGTTGTGACACCAAGGCTGTCTTCTGTTCTTACTCAAATCTTTCTTCTTTTAGACCTGTATGTGTTTCTGCTTAAACCCCCTGGGTACCCTGGCAGCCAAATTAATTACTGCTTCCTACTTGAAGGCACCTGAGTGAGTTATTCTAGACAACTGGCAGTCCTCCTTCTAAAATTTAACACATCTGGGGTGGTCTGTAGCATGGATTGATGGTGCTTCTAGCAATGAAGCCTGGTCTATTGCTGCTCAATTATGTGAATCTTGGTTTGTAACACCCTGACTTTGTTTTTCTTTCAACTACTGCTGATTTTTTTTTTCTGTTGTGGAACGTTTCTTTAACTCTCCTCTTCTCTTTCTTGCAAGCTGGATTCCCTCAGTATTTTTGACCCCTTGGCTCCGACTATACGGAGGTTTGGGTTCTTCTGTAATGTACGATGGTTTATTGTTTATATCCTGTCATTTTGTGTTTATTTGATAAAATGTTAATCACAAAAAAAGGAAACAAACTAGCAATAAAACAATAAAAATGCGTACATTCTTCACCATTTCTATTTGACCAAATCCCCAACATAATTTTATTGTGTTTTTAATTGTGAAAATGAATGAAAAATAAAAAGGAGCCAACTATTGGCTTTATTTACTAAGTAAATATGGGTTATGAGCTAATCATTAAAGGGAAGAAAAAAAACTTCCAAACAACAATGGAAATTTGCAAACAATCTTAATGAAATGATGTTTGCTTTATATTCAGTCATCTATACATATAATGGAGAGTTGGGATCCGAGAGTCTGTGTTTGTGTGTTTGTGGAGGGATGGAGAGTTAAGGCGGGTGGAGGAGTCATGTGATCATCTCCCCTCCCATTCACGTCATTTCATTCACTTCATTTCTCTCCGAGCTGAGCTCCGCAGCTGACGCGGTCTTGCCGTTCTTTTTCCTTAGCGTTTAGTCCTCTCTCCTTTACTGATTTATATAAAGGAGAGTTGGGATCCGAGAGACCGTGTTTGTGTGTTTGTGGAGGGATTGAGAGTTAAGGCGGGTGGGGGAGTCACGTGATCATTTCCCCTCCCATTCACCTCATTTCATTCACTTCATTTCACTCCAAGCTGAGCTCCATAGCTGACGCAGTCTTGCCGTTCTTTTTCCTTAGTGGTTAGTCCTCTCTCCTTTACTGATTTACTGTTTACTAGACGCAGTACTTACTGAATAGCATTTTTTCCTTTAGTGTTTCTACTTAGTGTTTCTTAGTGTTTAGTAGACGCGGTGTGCCGGTGTTCCCAGGGGTGTTGCGGTTTACTGTTACTTTCTACTTAATTTTTTTACTTTAGTGTTTAGTAGACTTTTACTTTATCTCATTTACTGTTGTTTTTTACTGTTGTTCCCGGCGGTGTTGCCCTTTTTTACTTTATCTCATTTAGTGTTTGGTAGACTTTTACTTTATCTCATTTACTGTTGTTCCCAGCGGTGTTGCCGTTTTCCCGTTTCTATTTTTTATGTAGCATGTTCACAAATTAGTCATAGAGAAAATTTATATATTTTTGTCTCCAGGAGGACAAACCAAAAATGTTGTATATAAAGAAGCTCTATAAGTCGCATGTAGATGCATAATTATTCCAACTACAGCGACTGCAGCGATGCGCACAAGGTCTGCTAGTTGTCATATATAAACATTTTTGAAAAATAAATTTTTTCATGTTATACATATTTTAATAATGTAATACTGGGAAGCTCATGTGTGTGATTTTTTTTTATTAATTGTGGAAGTATTTCTAGCTTTTTAAGTATTACATGTAATATAGGTACGGTGTTAATAGATATTATAGTATATGTATTGTGGATTGAAAGGAAACAGAACAAAATAAAGTGCTGGGGTCCCTAATGGAATCCTTTTTATGACCAATAATGCCAATAAACCAAAGGAACAACAAAACAGATCCTTTGGAATTGGTGCAGTAATCTGGGTTCAGTTGCTTCTGTAGGCAATCTGGATCCAGCAGATACGGTATGATTAATGAATGTCAACTTCCAATCAAGCCATTTCTTATCAAAGACCATAAGGTAAACAAAGTAGTGTGCAATTTTTTAGTTTCCAGTTTTATTAAATCACATCTTTTATAATTTTTCCTTTATCAACCATGAGTGGAGAGGGAAAGAAAGACGGAGCTTTTCTATAATAGAGATATCACTCTGGAGGCTAAAATGCCAAATTCACTATGTTATAGTGGGGGAAAATGCACCTATGGCAGCCATGACAGCCTTCAGTCTGTGTGAACAGGTCTCTGTCAGTTTTACACACCTAGTTCATGCATTTCCCTCCATTCTTCTTTGCAAAACTGCTCAAGCTCGGTCAGGTCAAGCTTGGGCCTGCTGTAGAGAAGCGTCCTCAAAGCATGATGCTACCACCACCATGCTTGGTGAATTTTTGATAATGTGCAGTGTAACCTGGTGTTTTGTCTTATGACCCAAAAACTAAATTTTGATTTCTTCAAACCAAATGACTTCCTTCCAGCTTACTTCCGAATTTCCCATTTCTCTTTTGGCAAACTCTAGCTGAGATGAAATCTGCATTCTTTTTTTAAACAGTGGCTTTTTCTTTGCCATTTTGCCAGTCTCCCATAAAGCTGTGACTGATGAAGCACCCAGGCAACAGTTGTATGCACCATCTCACCAATCTCTGCTATAGTAGCTTGTAACTTCTTCAGAGTTCTCACAGGTCACTTGGCATGCTCTCTCGCTAGCTGTCTTCTTGCACGATGACCGAGATTTCTGGATGGCCAGCTTTAGTCAGGTTTATAGTTGTGTCATACTGTTCCCATTTCTTTATGATTGATTTAACCTGACTCCAAGGAATATTCATTTACTTGGATATTTTCTTGTCTCTATCGGCTGACTTGTGCTTTTCAGTCACCTTTTCATAGAATTGCTTGTGCTTTTTTTTGTCTTCAATGTATAGAATTTGGACGCAACACTGAGTCACCATAACCTGAACCTTCCACATAAGGTGCATGTAGACTACAATCAATTGACACCCCAGGCAGGTGATTTCCATTGAACTAACTCTGTGACGTTTAAAACCAATTGGCTACACCAGTGATGATTTAGTTGTATCATATTAACAAATTATTTTGTGTTCTATATTTGTAATTCATTTAGGCCTTTGCAGAGATCTGTTTTCACTTCATAATTAAAGAGTCTCTTTCTTTTGATCAGCCTCAAAAAAGGCAAATTAAATCCACTCTGATTCAATGTTGTATAACCATAAAATGTGAAAACTTCCAAGGGGGAGAATACCTTTTATAGGCTCTACATATAGTTCAATAATTTCAAGACTGGAGATAGGAACTAATGCACTGTGCTACATTTCCTATGTTTTCACTCTTCCTGTGTTATTCAAACTCTATAAAAGTCAAAAAAACATCTTCCATAAAATGTGAAGTGAGATGAAATAGTAACTTTTCATTTTTATGCCAATCTGAGCATGTCTAATATTATGAATATCTTTTACAAACTTTATCTGGATGTTTTGTATAAAGGAGGGATGAATTAACTACAAAGATTAGCATGATCCCTTTATCTACATAGCTCAGCTGCCAGTATAGCAAATAATAGCATCTTTTAAAACATGTTTACTATTTATAAATGATACATGAATGTTTAATTTCTAATTTGGAGTTATTTGCATATTTCATTTGTACTGACTTGTTTCTGTTCAATAATGAATGTATCCTCTGTGTTCTAAAAGACTGGGCTTAGCGTTGTATTACTGCTCAACAAAATGCTCTGCAAATCCTTATTTCGACACCTGCAAATTAGTTACAATTAATTATAGCAGTTAACGGGGGCACTGGGATTTCTTTCAACAATTGCTGCTTTGTCGTCACACCTCCCCATGCTGATCCCTGAAGCAGTTGGCTGCAAGAGTGAATGCCAAGTTTGTCTGATTTCTTCAGAGTTTCATTCTGTATTTTCACAGCCTCTGTTGCACGTAACAGACAACTCATAATCACAATCGACTTAAAAAGGCAAGTGTTTGAATTGCAAATGTAGAGTTAGTTATACACAATGGCACGTGCTCGCGGTCAAAAAAGTGTGAGAGGCAGGCGGCTTAGAGAAAACAAGGACTTCAAACACCAATTAGCTATGACATCTCTGACAAGGCTTAACTGAGTCATTGTCTTGGTGTAAATTCACAGGGACTAGCGTTAGCAAAAAAAACACCAGACAGTTCAGCCTTTTACTGCTGTTCCTTAATGTGATCCTATCTGTGTGTATGGAAATCCCATGCTCAGCTCAATAATTCATGATTTTGAAGGCAGCCTTGCTTTTCATTTATTTAGACGGATCTGATTTTGTATTGTTGAAATAATTTATGCCCTATCCACTGAGCAGTATTGAAAAAGGGTATATTTTGCAGCGGTGTAGAAAATTCTGTATTAAAAAAAAAAAAATTAAAACAAATGTACATCGGTATCCCATATGTGGGGGTTATCTTAGGCATTGCTCTAGGGTTGGCATGCTTAAGTTTTAATTTATCCTTACTGTATATGCTATCTACAATATATTCCTCAGCCCCATGCTTTTGCTCATCTTATTTTTCTGGTGGTGCAGTATTTAGTACTACTGTCTCAGGATTCCAGCAAACTGACATTGAATTGTGCACTCTGGATTTCCTTCAGCATCCCTTAAGATATGGGCAGCAATGAAGATCCATAACATTCGGAAAATCAGGGGCCTTTGTATATTCAATAAGCAGTGCAGTCTTTTGAATATCCAGCCTGTGAAATACTATTCTTTTTCATATATTATTATTATTATTATTATTATTATTATTATTATTATTATTATTATTATAAGAAAGAATGTGCAGCATTGTTCATAATGGCACTTAGAGGCAAAAGAGAGAATTAAAACAAAACTATCTCCAGGGAATCCAGAGTGCATCCCATAACTAAGCCTACTCTTTTAATTAGGTTGTTGATTTAGTGGGCCTCTCTTGAAGTGATGTTGCCAGCCCAGCACACCACAGTGTAGAAAATCACACTGGCCATCACATGTTGTTGCTGTGGTCATTTTCTCAGCATTGTGGCTTTCAGATGGCAATGTAATCAGAACAATCGTTCCATAGTGTGATTTCCATCACAGAACCTGATCCATTCATGGAGTTAACACGACATGTTGGACACAGCATGTTAGTTGGAACCTTAACCAGGGTTAGTTTCTGCCTAGTGCTCAGTGGTGCTGTGTTACACTCTGACAATGTGCAACCCTGAATTAGATTAACTGGATTGGAGAATGTTATGTAGTTATCCCAATTCATAATCATTTGATTTTGTTAGTCCTTGACAGTATCGTCTTCTTTTCATTGAGTCTACCTAAAGCTGTTGCTTCTTATTCTCATTCACAGCTTGTTTTTTGTCATGGAATTCTTGAATATAAAATTCAGTAGACAACTAACATAAATTTATGTATGAAAAGATTTGCATCAGAAACAAGTGACACTTTGACTTGTGCCTTAGCTAGCTATCTCATTTTTCTAGTGCACTTTGTTGTTTGAACAGAGTATAAATTTATAAAGTGTATTATACAGTTCATCATTTGGACAAATTATCTATCTATCTATTGTGACGGATGGCTGGGGCCCATGCCCGGCCGAGGCGCCCCTTCTCTATATGTTCCAGGGGAGCAAGCATGGGCTGTGCAGTACCTCCCCCGGACCACTTGGTGGCAGCCCCCCTGGGTGACTGTGGTGCCTTAAATACTCGCAGGGTTCCGTGGGAGATGGAGTTCTCCACAATCCTGTTGGCATCCAGGGTGGACACCAGAAAACGCTACAAGGTTTCCTGGGCCCATCTGGGCCATAGTTCAGCCACACCCGGAGGTGCAATCGGAGGCAGATGGTGAAGCACCTGAAGCACTTCCGGGTGAGCTATAAAAGGGGCCAGCAGCCACTACTCCGGGAGCCTGAGTCGGGAGGATGAGGACAACGCTTGCCGGTAGGAGTGGTGGTAAAGAGAGTAGTGTGCCTTTTGTTTGGTTTGTGCCTGTGGGACACGGGGAAGACATACCCCACAGGTGAAGAAAAATGAAGTTTATTTGCTTTTATACATGCCTCCGGTGTCAGTCTGTGTCGGGTCGGCGCCTGTATAGCGCCTTTGTTACACTATCTATCTATCTATCTATCTATCTATCTATCTATCTATCTATCTATCTATCTGTTGAACTAGAAATCATTTTTTTCTTTTGCTAATGTGGTATGAATAACTACATTATTATTAGGAGAAATAACAATTAAATGTTTTTGTATTTTTATTTTAAAACTTTTATTATTAATTTCCATTGTAGATTATTAATCATTGTCAAAATGTCAGTTTCAATTAGATGGAATTTTCTTTACAGGTTGTTAGTTCCTACATCCTTTTTTTTGCTTGTGATTAAGATCTCTTATTGCCTACCTTGGAAATAATGAAAACAACAGGTGGCTAATCCCCTGAACACATCACATCTTTATCAAAGATCACAAAACATGAGGGACAATTCCCTGTTGACAGTCAACTGACCATGTGACCTTGGCATGTGGAAGGTATCTACAGCTCTCTAGTGAGCATGGAGAGACTGATTAAACTATGTATTAATAATGAACCACTCAGAACTTAACCGATATTTAAAAATTATGAGGCTGGATTATTAAATGCTAGGTTGACTGATGTAGCAAAATTCCATCTCTGTGACGTATGATTCTATATGCCACCTGTTGTTCCTCCATTTATGTAGTGTTTGTCCTTGGCCCCATCCATCTGATTCCGTGACCTGGAAACACTAGTTATTCAGTAATCATATGATGGGAGTGGCAGAGGACATAAAATGCCAACTATGCCCAAGACTAGATTAGTTATCAGTGATACAGCCTTGGGCATAATGAAAGTCATCTAGTCTGTCCCCAGTTTCATTTAGAGGTTGGTGTATTGACTTCTAGCCTATCCTTTGAATTCTGTTTTATTAGCAACATAACATTGTTTTCATATTTCTTTAGCTAAGACACTTGTAACTAAATATGTGCACTTTAAATAATGCATGGGAATATACAGAAGTACTAAAATTTCTACTGTTAATATAATAATAGTATAATTTTCATTTTAACATTTGAAAAGTATTACCAGAGTCAGAATAACAATTATTGGTCAAGTATTCAAGCATATAAAGAATCTAACACAACTGAAAAGTGCACACCTAAAGAAAATATATAAAAAGTAATACAAATATATCCCTATATAGTGGAAGACAGTGTAAGAAATACTGAAAAAATCCAGAGTTATATGTAAGAATATTGCTAGATATTGGGAGGCGAGGGTCAGGCTGGGCAGGGACAGCCAAATCAATCATTTATAAGCTTGATGACCTGAGGAAAGAAATTATTCCTATATCTGCTTTTTCTAGCTTAGTTTAAACTATAACCCCTGTGTGGTCTATTGCTGCTGTGCACGTTTTAAATAAATAATCAACATGAGTGTGCAGGCTCAGAATCAGGTGCTGGAGTGTGTAAGTGTGCTCCATTTTGGGGATGGTTCGGGTGCCTGGCTGATCGTACACATACGGTTGCTGGTCATAAAATTAGAATATCATGACAAAGTTGATTTATTTCAGTAATTCCATTCAAAAAGTGAAACTTGTATATTAGATTCATTCATTACATACAGACTGATGTATTCCAAATGTTTATTTCTTTTAATTTTGATGATTATAACTGACAACTAATGAAAGTCCCAAATTCAGTATCTCGGAAAATTAGAATATTGTGAAAAGGTTCAATATTGAAGACACCTGGTGCGACACTCTAATCAGCTAATTAACTCAAAACACCTGCAAAAGCCTTTAAATGGTCTCTCAGTCTAGTCCTGTAGGCTATACAATCATGGGGAAGACTGCTGACTTGACAGTTGTCCAAGAGACGACCATTGACACCTTGCACAAGGAGGGCAAGACACAAAAGGTCATTGCTAAAGAGGCTGGCTGTTCACAGAGCTCTGTGCCCAAGCACATTAATAGAGAGGCGAAGGAAGGACAAGATGTCATAGAAAAAAGTGTACAAGCAATAGGGATAACTGCACCCTGGAGAGGATTGTGAAACAAAGCCCATTCAAAACTGTGGGGGAGATTCACAAAGAGTGGACTGCAGCTGAAGTCAGTGCTTCAAGAAACACCACGCACAGACGTATGCAAGACATGGGTTTCAGCTGTCGCATTCCTTGTGTCAAGCCACTCTTGAACAAGAGACAGTGTCAGAAGCGTCTCGCCTGGGCTAAAGACAAAACTGCTGCTGAGTGGTCCAAAGTTAAGTTCTCTGATGAAAGTAAATTTTGCATTTCCTTTGGAAATCAAGGTCCCAGAGTCTGGAGTAAGAGAGGAGAGGCACAGAACCCACGTTGCTTGAGGTCCAGGGTAAAGTTTCCACAGTCAGTGATGGTTTGGGGTGCCATGTCATCTGCTGGTGTTGGTCCATTGTGTTTTCTGAGGTCCAAGGTTAACGCAGCCATCTACCAGGAAGTTTTAGAGCACTTCATGCTTCCTGCTGCTGACAAACTTTATGGAGATGCAGATTTCATTTTCCAACAGGACCTGGCACCTGCATAAAGTGCCAAAACTACCAGTACCTGGTTTAAGGACCATGGTATCCCTGTTCTTGATTGGCCAGCAAACTTGCCTGACCTTAACCCCATAGAAAATCTATGGGGTATTGTGAAGAGGAAGGTGCAATACGCCAGACCCAACAATTCAGAAGAGCTGAAGGCCACTATCAGAGCAACATGGGCTGTCATAACACATGAGCAGTGCCACAGACTGATCGACTCCATGCCACGCCGCATTGCTGCAGTAATCCAGGCCAAAGGAGCCTCAACTAAATATTGAGTGCTGTACATGCTCATACTTTTCATGTTCATACCTTTCAGTTGGCCAACATTTCTAAAAATCCTTTTTTTGCATTGGTCTTAATTGATATTCTAATTTTCCGAGATACTGAATTTGGGACTTTCATTAGTTGTCAGTTATAATCATCAAAATTAAAAGAAATAAACATTTGAAATACATCAGTCTGTGTGTAATGAATGAATCTAATATACAAGGTTCACTTTTTGAATGGAATTACTGAAATAAATCAACTTTGTCATGATATTCTAATTTTATGACCGGCACCTGTACACGATCAAAGGTGAGCATCAGTCATGTGCTTCATTCGCCTCTCAGAGGGAGGGAAGTGTTTCAGCTGCACCCAATTACACAGAAGAGGGATAAGAGGAGCCTGCACAACAGAAGAGAAGCGATCAAGTCTGGAAAGAAAGAAAGAGATCACGAAAAGAGAAAAAAAAGAAAAGAGAATGGAGGATAAAGGGAAAGAGAAGGAACGAGAGGTGGAATTGAAGAGAAAGGCTAACAGGAATGAAGGCAAATAGTTGGGAGTAAGCCTCAGGGCTGAAAAATGTCTGAGGGTGAGGAAGGGATGCTCCTACTGAGCGATTGCCAGGAAAGAGAAGTTGCCCAATATGCAGTGTTCCTGCAGACAGCAAAAGACTGGCGACAAGAGACATATGTGGCTTGGCGCAGCACCCCAGGGTTGCTGAAGGCATGGCAATGGAAAACTGAGTGGGAAGTTGAAAGTTGACAGCACCTTTCGGTTGGATGTCTCCTTGGTTTCCAGATCCTGTACATGGTAAGCTAAGGAGAGGTCGGCTTTTAGAAGGCAGAATTGGGACTCATGAGTTTATAAAGGAAATGTCTCTGTGATTTTTTAACTTTGGTTTTAATGAAATATTTATTTCATGGATCTTTTAAATTCCACGTTCGCCTTGGTTTTTATGGATTATTTATTTTATTGGATGAACTTGCACTGCACTTTTTGAACACTGTTTTTTGATTTTGTGATTTTAAATAAAAATACTTGAACACTTTTTGTACCTACCCCTTTCTGCATGTTTGTGCCCTCATTTACCCAGGTCATCTTAATTATGACTATCGATGGTTGTGGGTCCAAGAGGCTTCCAAATTAAACAGGGAGCATGGACCAACCCGTACTGTCACAGCCTTGCAGATGAGATAAATCAAAGAGATTGTGACTTGGATGTAAGAGGTGAGTAATTTTCTACTCCTGTTTCATGACACTGGAGTAGTACAGGTCCTGTAAAGTGGGAAGACTGGTGCCACTGGTCTTTTCAACAGACCTGATAATTCATTGTAGCTTGTTTTTATCATATTTAGTTGCTTATCCAAATCACACTGCGATGGATGAGCTGAGAACATATTTAATAATTGCTGAGTAGAACTGAAACTGTACCTCCAGTGGTAGATTGAACTTCCTTAGCTGTCACAGGACCATGAGAATTTTTTTTATTAATCATTATCTGTCACTGTGGTGCTCCATCCAATAGGAGCTTTGCACAGTTTCAGACTCTAAGCACCTGGAGTGTTAACTAAGAACTAAGACACAGACAACAATGACTAATCAAAAACAAAAATTCTCATTTATTCCAGACGAGCCAAAAACAAATTTCAACAATATCTTGCAAAAACAATATAAAAAAAATGTGCAGGTGCTATATACAATAATTACAGTTGCTCCAAAATAAAAAGTCATAAAAAATAATAAAAGCAGAAATTCTCTTCTTTCTCTTCTACTGTTCATTAAAGATAGACAAAAAAAAATCAAAATCAAACTGTGAAAAATAATGCATAAAGACAACTTCAGATTACTTCCACCCAAAAATATATAAAATCAGAAATATACCTGTCCTCCCCAATATATACAAAAATAAGCACCTACTGTATCTTTACTGCTATACTGGACTGTTCAACAGCACAGATGCATTCACTAGCCTGAAGATCTGTTTGGACAACACCTTCATATGGCTAGCCCTATTGTTTAGCTATTCCCCACTCATATCTTCTAGTGTTCTCCAATAATAAGCGATGTTGAGTCATGCACAATGCGTTACTCTCTGCTTAGGTGTACTTGTACTATTTCAAACTTCAAACTCTCCACATGGCAGCTCGGTCACTTCACAGGTAAGTTACATTTAGAACTTTCTCTTAATTTTCTTTCACTTTGTCTTACCTGACCAATTTCTCTATGTGTTTAAACACAATGTCTGTTCTTCTGTTCATTCCTGCCTTTTACTCCAGTAGTGACTTTGGAAGGGCGCCTCAGCATCAGACCATTTTAAGTAAAGAGAAACACTTGCGAGTCGTATGTAGGCCTACAAATGAAAGAATGAGCAGCTTTCCCAAACCCTAATGCCAGTGCCAACTTTGTCCTGGTAGGGCATTGTTCCTCTTTGGAGCGCAGAAACAACAGGTAAGTAACTTTTACCACTATAACTATGTACTGTATACATCTGTGATATGCTATAAATAGCAATATAAAGCTCTGTTTATTACTTGGAACATGACTTAGCTTATCACGGCCACCTATTATAAAATGAGCATTTTTTAAAGAATGTTGGTTTCTTAAAATGATCATTTATATCAAGGCACAAGTTTACAGTACCATTTTTGCTTGCGCCACTAGCTAAGCATTATAAGAAATTGTTCTCTCTGCCATCATGTCTTCTTTTTGTGATCACATTTTTATTAGTAAAGTACAAATGAATATGCCATATTACGTAGCGATCAATATCTAAATAAATAAAATTGTAATACCCTCTGTCTGTCTTTTGAATTTTTCGGCTTTGTTTCATTTTATTTGTCCATTTTACACATACATTAAGGACTTCAAATTGTATTTTGTCTGTTTGCTCACCAATCACTCAAAAAAGACTGAACTGATTTTCATAAAATTTTGCATGTAGATTGCCATTGATCCAACTTGTAATGGGAGGGGTATAACCCAAAAACTGTATATTATTCCAAAAATGGCTGCCTTGATGAAATTTTGCATGTGTAATAAAGCTGAACCAACATAAAGTCCAAGTAATTTTAATTGGTGGGAGGAGACATCATTCCAAAATGGCTAATTGCTGGGGAGGTAGAGCTTGCTTCCCATGCATACCTCACCAAACTGGCAGAAGTTAGTGTATGTGGAGAACGTGCTACTGTCTTTCAATAAGAGGAGTCATGAGAGCTCTAACTTATCCAGCTCTCTCTATACATATAGTATATCTCCTCTCCATTTGTGTCACATCCAGCACTGTCCTTTTATCATAAACACTTCAAAGCTGGACTTTTTTATTTTCACTTCATATGTTTTAAGCCCCAGGGTCATCCTGATAATATTCTCAGCTAATTCGATTCCTTGTCTGTCAGTGAATCATGAACACCAAAACACATTCTCCATTTTTTGAATGGAATGTGACTTGCACCTTAGCAGGATCTTCTTCGTCATAAGATTATTATTCCTCAGTAATTTATTCATGGTCCCGATCATATTCACTTGTGTCCTTTATTTCAGACACTTCATTCTCTTTTTTTCTGGTGGAGTTTTATCCAGGCATGTTTCCTTCTCACAATCATATGTGTGATCCTGAGCCTCCTACACAGTAAGTTCTCTGCTCATTGTACGTCTATTGAATAACATATGGGTAAGGACCTAAGAAAGTCATGTTAATAGATCAGAATTGCAAGATGTTCCGATTACCAAAAGATACACCTATCTTGACTTTGCAGCACCTGAGTGTTATAGAACATAAAATAGAAAGTGCTGCACTTCTCCCCCTCTTCTCAACAACTGGCTTATTTTATGCTATTCCTTTATGTTTATCTGTTACAGAATGATTGTCTTTTGTCCCTACACCTTAACAGATAAACATGCAAGAAATTTGGTTTGACATACATAAATAGCACTGGAAATTGAAGTTGTTAGATTATTTTGATTATGGATGGAATGAATTAACGCAGTGGCGTAGCGTAGTGGGGGTGGCAGGGGCGGCCCGCCCCGGGCGGCACTTTTAGGGGGCGGCAAAGAATTACTGTATATTTTAGTCTTTTAAATTGAAATACCTAAATAAGGGGGCGGCGAAATTTTCCTCCGCCCCGGGTGGCTGACACCCACGCTACGCCACTGAATCAATGCCCCTGGCGTTGACCACGTGGGGGCCGCCACCTTGGTTGCTTTGGGGGCCACTGGTAGAGGGCTTGGAAGCCCAACCCTGTAGGGGCCCGTGGTCACCACCAGGGGGCGCCCCGATGCCTTGGGAATCCTGGACTTCCACCACACCAGGAAGTGCTGGGTGGAAGAGAAGCAGGGACACCCGGAGTGCTTCCGGGAGTATAGCTGGCACTTCCGCCACACGGGGGCGTGTCAGTGGGAGATTGCCGGGAAACACCTGGAGGACATCCGGATGTAAATAAAAGGGGCCGCCTCCCTTCATTTGGGGTTGGAGTCGGGAGGGAAGGAAGGACTGAGCTTGCTGGAGGAGGAAAGGAGGCGGCCTGAAGAGAGTAAGGTGTTGTGTGGCCAGGACTTTGGGGGTTGTGTGTGCACTTAAACTTTGTAAATATTTGTAAATAAACATGTGGTGGTGGAAATACAACATGTCTGCCTGTCTGTGCCCGGGTTCCGTTCACAGTGTCTATTTTTGGAACCATCTACTTGGGTCCCAAAAGAATCCAAGATTAGTCAACCTATCTTGGATTTGATTCAGACAGATTTGGATAGAGTAGATAAAATGGCATCAATAGATGACTTTTCAGATAATTTAACTCAGGCAGAAAGGGCTTCGTTGAAATACCTCAAAAGTAATAAAGATATTGTAATAAAACCAGCTGACAAGGAGACTATGACTGTTATTTTGGATAGGGCTCAATATGTGTATGAAGCTCAACAACAGTTGTGGAATGCCTTGCATTACAAACAGAGATGTCTATTCACAGTTAGACCAAACAAAAAATTGCTGACATTTTTGTTCAATTAGTGAAAGGTGGATATATCTCCCAGCAACAGAAGCAGTATTTCTTGAGGCCCAGTACACCATCAACGAGAAAGTTTTATCTGCTTCCTAAAATTCATAAGCCACATGTATCATGGCCAGTGCCATACAAGATACCAGCTGGGAGACCGACAGTGTGAGTGCATTGAATTCTTTTTAAATCTGCCTTCACAACTTCATAATAATTACATCAAGGATACTTACCATTTTCTTCATATCATCAGACAATATAGGGTTCTGTCTAATGCTTGGCTTTTCACAATGGCCGTTGAGTCTCTATACAGACATTGATATATCTTTATGTTTGGCAGCAGCTGAAACAATATTTAGGAGATTTCCGTTATTGTTGGAAGTTCTTAAGATCTATTTACCTGCAATGATTTTGAATTCAACAATAAATTGTACCTGCAAACTTTTGCAACAGCAATGGGTAAAAAATTCTCTCCCTCTTATGTCAATATTTACATGGCAGAATGGGAGATAGGGGCATTTACTAATTGCTCTCATCTCCCTTATTTATATTTCAGATATAAGGACGAATCTGGACATACAACAGGGAGGAATTTGATTGTTTCTTAGATGTCTTAAATCAGCATCACCCGACAATTAAGGTGCAGGCTAGTTTACATCCTTAAACGGAATGTAAACACAGAAATCCATTTTTCTCCTGTTTCTCAGCCGCGTTCACGAGCCCAAACACACCCCACCCCCACATCTGACACTGCTGTTTTCACATAGACGCGCTGTAACAGAGGTAAACTCAGCTCCCTTCTACATCGGAGCAAGAATGCACATACCATTGCTTGCATACTAAAGTGTCAGCAGGCACTTTTCGTGGCATTACACACATTTTTGAGCATGCCCTCTGCACACTACTTGTGACTTTAGGCTTTAGGAAGTAAGTAAATAAATAAAGGTAAATCGTGTCATAAAATATTTCTTCATAACGTTGAATGTTATTTATTTGGCACGGACATGTCTGAATGCACTTTTTGTGGCATTACACGTCATTACACGTGTATTTTTTGAGCATGTCCGTGCCAAATAAATAACATTCGACGTTTTGAAGAAATCAAACTGAGATAATAAAACTGACTAAGAAAAAAAAAAAACAAAGCTAACCTTTACAAGTATCATAAATTACACCGGCTGTTACAGACTGAAATCAAATGTATATTTTTATTCTAAAATAGTAAGACTAAGAGCAGTTTACTTCTCAAAACGGAGTGGTGCAGGATCGAACTCGCGACCTTTTGATTCCCTGTCAGCAGCTAATTCTATTGCACCACAGAGGCATTCATAATAAATGGGGATCAATGTCGCATGTTAAGGCGGCTTTTTGTTTCTGCAGTTATATTTTTGAATAAAAGCGCAATTGTTGTGTTAGATTTTTATCTTTTGTGAAAGTATTTCTTTGATACTTCAGGCTTCATACATTATATAGTTTATGCCTACATTTTGTCATCTACTAGTAGAATATAAAAAATGTTTCTGTTTTAACAATGTGTTTACACAGATTACTGTAGAAACGGAACAGACATGAAATGCGTGTGTTCCAAACAACGATCTATTATTTCCACTCTAAAACTCCACTTCACTCCCAGAAAATCAATCAAGGCATTAGCTGGGAGAAGTTTGTGCACGTTCTAAGTCGGTGGGGGGATGGAATAGCCGGCTGCTTGCATCCTGATTTTTATCAGCACATTTAGATGACAAAAGACGTTGGTGGAGAGCTGTGAACGATTTTAAGAAGCGATTTAAGGTGGGACGCATTTACCAGTTTTTTCGCAGCCTCTGGTAATTCTAGAGTTAAGTTTGCCAAAAATGCAGTGGTCCTGGTCAACGGCCAGTACACTCATCAGTCGATGCCACAGGGTCCTCACTTTGTGTTAGAAAACAACCTTCTGTATCGGGCAGTGGAGAAGGCTACTGTTAATCCTGTGGACCTTCCGGCTACAGGTCTGTGAGTTAGCACACACCCACCTCCTAGGTGGCCATTTGGGCACTGATAAAATCTGGAGCGGATCAAGCTCCGCTTTTATTGGCCGGGAATCAATGAGGAGGCTCATCACTTTTGCACTTACTGTCCGGAGTGTAAATTTAATCAGACCCCTGGAGCCCTCAGCCTGAGGACACAAGTACATTTTAGTCCTCGTGGATTATGCTACCAAATACCCGAAGCTGTTCCATTGTGCTCAGCTAATTCTAAAGCCATCGCGTGGGAATTGTTAGGGGTCTTTGCGCATGCTGGCATCCCTAAGGAAGTCCTGATGGTCCAAGGGACTCCTTTTACCTCGGAGACGTTCAAGAAGACTGCCAAGTTACTTAAAATAAAGCATCTA
>JANRMT010062803.1:10562844-10574364 GCA_026402145.1 Polypterus bichir lapradei
TATTAGAAATATGTGGAGGCTAGTGTAATACTAAATAAGTGTATCAGAAATATCCTGGTCAGGGTCACTTCTTCTTAAAGCTGGTTGTAAGAACATTGGGTAAAATCAAGATTTTTAGATGAAAAAGCTCTACGTGAGCAGGCCGTAATCCTGTCTGTGCACATTACCAGTGTCCACACTGGATATATAGATAATAATTAAGGAAATACTGCATGTAGAAAATCATACAAACTCACAAACTTGGACTACGCCAGCTTGCAGTGTAGCAAGTGTATTTCTGTTGTTACAGAATGCTGGGATAGACCAGCATTTCAGATAAGATTGTTGTTTTTCCCAAACCCGACTATGAAAGCACTGTTGAGGAAAAGCGGGGAGATTAATTCCAGGGGCTATGTGTTCACCTAGTACAGTGGATGGAAGCATCTGTCTGGTGGATCTCCCATTTGGACAACCCCAGGATAGCACAAGTTGTAATTCCAATGGGCAGCCCTGTTCAAGTCCCTGATTGCAATTAGACAGAGTTGTTGGAGGCAGCTCAGTGGAGGATCTACCTCTTCTGGAAGTGCTTCCTGCATGCAATGCTGTTGTAATAGAAAAAAATGCCATGTCTGGCTTGAAAGCGAAGATGGAGTAAAGAATGAAGGAGGCCCACACTTGCCTGGTGGTCAAACAATGAAGGAAAGATAGAAGAAGTAGTAGTGTATTGTTGGATTGCGTGTTGTTTTTTTTATTTACAGCATCTTTCTGCAGTGATCTAGCCTTCCTGTTACTAAGCTAAATAAAGAGTCTTTCTGGATTAAACCTTTTGTCCTAGTTAGTTGTGTCTATGTTTTGGGGTGTGAGACGTCCCCTTAGAACAGCACTATATTAAAATGTATTTAGAATTGCACTATTCTGCCTCAATGCTGAAATATCCAGTTGCTATAATTAAATGGAATGCCATTTGCTGACACGTTGAAAACTGAGGCAAGAACAGTTTTGTATTATTGTAATTTGTTCGCATGTGCGAGTCATGTGTCAGTGGTGGGATAAGAACCCACTAACAATCCAAGATGGAGGACTGGTTTACCACTAATGCTGGTGATCAACTTGTCAATGCTCAAAAAAAGCTTGCTTCAGGCTGGGCAGACCAGATCCCTTCACATCCTTTGAATATCCTAGGGGGTGAAGGGCGAGGGATTTGAGAGGAGAGCTGTGTATTGTTCTGGTTCTTGACTTGAGTGGTACATGTTCCTCAGGTAGCTGAGAATTGTCTAAAGGGATATGGCTATCAGTAGAAACCGGCCATAAAAGCAGCTTCATGAGCAGCCTGAAGGAGGTGCAGATAGAGCACTTAAAGAAGCACTTGCATAACTTCTCCTCACTACTAAAAACCATCGGCCTGGGTATGTGGCTGTCAGCTAACCTTGGGTTGCAGGTCTATTGACTGAAGAAAACAATGGACTAACAACCACCTCCTATGCATAAAGCCATTTCTTGACCTGTCCCACCCGCTGGGTTGTTATTACAGGGGGTCTTTGTGAAAACTAGCTGTCATTGCAGGCACTATGTAACAATGAATATTGATAAAGTGAGGTGCTTTAAATAGGCTTTCCAACCGCTGGCACCTCTGGTCTAGATTATTGTGATCCCTGTTAATCCAGCACATTTCATATGATCACTGCAGGATCAAATGTTATGTCCAAAAAGCATTCATTTATCTAAACATTTTTCTACACCACTTTTGTTGTAGTGAGAACGGAATCATTTAGTTTAAAGCATGACATTCCCTGGGCCTTTTTGACCCATGTGTTTTTGACCAATGCATCACCTATTAATTTCCTGCAAAATCTGTGGTACTTCCCAGCATTTCATGAACAAGGAATATAATCCAGCATTTCAGGTATTCTAAAGGCTAATTTTATACACAACTATCAACTGTGATGTATTGATAATGTTATCAGCCATATTGTTCATATTTGAGAGCAGTAGCATTTAAATTGTCTTTCATCAGCTGAAGTCTAAAGCCAAGATAATTTCAATCCTCTTAGTGATGTGATTAACGCAATGCATGGTATATTGCAGTATTATTTATTTGACCAAAAGCTAGATGCTACAACTGAAGCGTTAGGTTGATAAAAAACTTTAGAATTGTTTTTAGGGATTAGCACAAAGTTCATGTCTCCTGTTTTTACTGCAATAGTTTAAATTTTTACAAGGCCTTGTTCTGTGAATACAGTATGACAATAAGGATTTTATACTGTAGGATTTCCAACTGGTTAATTCTTTTAGGGCTATTTTTTTTTCTTTTTGTCCCAGGGCTGAATATTTTTCCAAAAAAGCTTAGTTTTCCTAAAAAGTACACAAAGCAATGGTTTCACACATAAATCAATATAAAATGCTCATTTATGACAAATGTCACTCTGTTTTATGTTCCATGAGACTCTACAATATGTGAATTCACATACTTATTACATACCTATTATATATCGGTTTGTCTCATCACTCATTAACTGAAAGGCACTTTTTGTAGTGCCAACTAGTATGCTGTGTTGTTTGATGAAGTCCAATAGCCAACTTGCCTCCCACGGATCTATGTCTGTGTAGTCCTCCCAGGTGAACGTTGCCATAGGCACATCAGCTGCATGAACGTGTGCAGCACTACAATTAGCTGGGAAACGATCAGCTGGGGATCGAACAGCTGATGCAGGTACCTGTCTTTCATTTTCAATTTCCAGATAGTTTGCATCAAAATCAGAGTTCAATAAGTGTTTGTCTAGTCCTGCCAAGTGAACGTGTGTCAGCTACGCGATCAGCTTGGCACCGATCAGCTCGTGATCACTTGCATCAAAATCAGAGGGTAAAAAGCGAGAGTCCCATTCAGCAGTTATATGCAAAAAATAAATAAATAATACACACAGAGTACTTTGGTTTGCGCATTCGCTTCGCTCTCTCACCCAATGTGCATACCATTCTAGGTGTTGTTTACTCTACGCTTCTGAAGCACAAGTCAAGTCAAAAAGTCTAACAGTCCTCCTAGCAAAGAAGGTCTACCCTATAATGTAATGGTGTGTTTTACCAATGCTTACAGCTCTTTTTGCCCTTTGCCCCGGTTGACATCAGTCCTCATCCCCTTGTGTCGACAAAAGTTGACATCTGCCCTAAAAGAGTTCATTTTGTTTACCAATTTTCACCTGTGGTCTTAAGATGTTACAGTTAATTAAAGCCAGTGTCTCACGTTAAGTAAATAATTTTATTCAATTAAAGTAGGGCCTCCACTGAACTGGTTTCAGTCACCATCCAGACTACTGTCTTTGTACAGTATGCACATCATACCAATGCTACACAGGTTGCCCCTGAGTATTCTGGTTTCCTCCTCTTCTCCCAAAGACTTACATTTTAAGCTTACTAATATCTCACAAATGCCACTTCCTGAGTTTGAGTCCATTGCCTGGGAATTTCCTGTTTGGAGTTTGCACACTCTCCTTGTGTCTATGCAGTTTTTTTACATTGCAAACATGTATGTGTTAGGTTAGGTTGTGTGAGTGTAAATGGGGCTATGCAGTGGATTAGCAACACACCCAGTCTTGGCTCCTGCCTCTTGTACACATTGCTTCCAGGATACACAAGAAGGGTATGGCAGAAGACTTCCAGTGGCAATCTCCTCTGTGTCTGCTCCAGCCAGAGGACCCTGAGATGTCTCTCAGAGGCCTGTGGCTGGAGGGCCAAAGTGCAGAGTTATGACTAAAGGCTCCCTTGAAAATGAGCCATTCATTGGGTCCACATGACATTGGTTTAGTGGATAAAAGTATTTATGCATTTAAAAGCAGATATGGATACTGAGCATACATAAGTGTTTTTATGCATGTAAAGGCAAATATTCATACTGAGCATACATATGTAAGTTTAGCTACCTTTCACTAATAAGGTAGAATATTATAAACTAATTAATGTACCACTTCTACAACAATAGATATTTTACTATTTCTGCATTCATACAGTACTGGAAATATCTGATTACTGATTATGTCTATGTTTATCTGGTGAAAAGAGGGGACAAAACAATGTCAAAAAGTTGGGGGTACCATCCTGGCGATCCCGTATAATTACAATTGTTGTAAGCACATAAGTAAATGCAACAAGTTGTGGATCAGGTGAGAGCTCAAAATTGAACTGATTCAAAATGACTGAACTTCCAGTCATATGGATTTCTGGCAGGAAGGGGCATCTCTATGAGGTCAGGTAACCAGAAGTGATATCAATAGTGGAACAGGCCATCTATCTTCTGTTTTCTGTTTCAGCAGGTAATTACTGTCACCAGACTCCTTAGGTTGCCTCCTATGCACATATGTGTGACACTAGTAAATGACTAAAAGTTCTCACATGTTAAATAAACTGTAATGAATACTGACATGAAAGGAGTGAGGCACGCATCATCCGTACAGTATATGTGTTGGGAAGCCTAACATCCTTAGTCATGCTTTCTGACTATTATGGGGCACAGGACATGCCTCATAAGGTAATGAATGCACACATCCCCAGACACATAAACTCTTGTGCTGTTCCCTCATCATGTAGCATGGCTAAGACCTCTGATAGTCGTTTCCACTGTCACACTTTTTCCTGCAACCCACCAAAGATGATTCACATCTTCTACACTAGGCTGCTATTCTCCCTCCCTGCATTTTTGAATCTTGTCAAGCTTGAAGAATGCAGCATAAATGTTCCTGAATCTGATGGAATGCAGCACTGTGGGTATCTATGTGATAAGTAACTGGGTCCTGTGATTGGAACAGGCACAGAGGGATATGCCATTGTAGGTCTGCAGTCAATTATTATTATTTTTTAATTAGGTTTTGCAAGAGCAAATGTCGATCTATTCTTGGGCATATGTCACAAAAATATAAAGTTGCCACAGTTGAGTTTGAAACTGAAACATCAGAAGATTAATTTATTATAGTATATGTATTAAATTGTGGAATAGTCTCCAAAAATTAGCTAATGTTTATTTAACATAAGAATATTTTTCAATATTAAACTGATATTGTCTAATGAAAATATTATATTTAACCTGAGAGAAATTTTAGATATTAGCTGGTTATGTGTACTTGCAACGTAACTCATTTTAAGGAGATTTTTGCTATAGTACAAATGTAGAAATAGCAATCTATCTTTTGTTATTGAATTCATACACTCATCCTCCTTAATAAAAGGATAAGCATCTGTGTGTCCATTCAGTTGCAAAGTTTCTGTCATTACAAAGATGGCACATCACAAATATTTTTAGGAATAAAATGTACTGCATTTGTCATTCCAATAGAGGGCACATCACAGACATTAACACTGCCTTTATGAATCCCATACCAAATGGTATATAACAGTAAAATATACATAGCATAGTGCACTGCAAATGTTAACGCTGAGGTCTACGTTGATTATTTAGAATTCAATCTGCCCTAGTTAGGTAGCACAGCTAGTCTATTTATATTAGGATTTATATGCACAATGTGGCTGCTGTTACATATTTAATTATTTATGCTTAACATCCATATTTTCCCATACCTGGAAGCATAGGTTAATTAATTATCAATGTTTAAGGGGACACACAGAATGGTGTCAAGGCTCTGCAGTTTACACTTCCACCTGAAGACCCCTGAATGATGTTACAAGATCATGTGGCTGGAGCAGACACACAGGATTCTGCCAAAGCAGGTCTGCAGCTAGACTTTACTAAGACAGACTGCAGACGATTTGACCCTGAGATAGGTAAAGCAGGTTTGTTATTTTTAAATTATGTTAATGTAGGAAGTATGATGAAGTGGTGAAGGCACTTAAGTTGAAAATTCAAGATGGCAGATTCAATTTATACCTCTGTCTCAATGAGTAACTCTGTTACTCAACCTGTCTGTGCTCCACCTGTGAAAAAAATCCCCATAAACAGTTGAAAAATGTCCTGAAGTTCTGAACCTTCCAGGGTAAAGGTGTCAGATAAATATATATTAATAATAATAATAGTAAAAATAATAATGTCTTTAAACTGTGCAGTATATGTCTGTGTGGTCTGTGATGGACTGATAGCTCAACTACAGTTGAATCCTGTCTTAATCCCACTGTTAGGCCATGACTGTCTATATTTATGAAATAAAAATGTTTCGGAAAATTGATGAATGCCCCTGCCATTTCTCTTAAATATATTTGTTATAGCACCAATAAAATCTATGGATTTTACATTACTCATAGAATAAGACCTTTTGCAGTATTTATACAAAAAAAAATCTCTGTGTGATTTTGGTCAGTTTTCAAAAGTCTTCATGTTTTTTTAGGTGCATAGTCCAGATGGGTGAAAGAGATCCAGACTGCATGGGGGACATTTTGGACAGTTTTATTACTGAGGATGGTGATTGAAGGTGCAAATAAATAATTTATAAATATTTAGCACATTCTTTTTTTTTTCAAATGAGTGAAGGACAGGGGCAGATTTAATATGAAACTAATGAAGCTTAAGCTTCAGGGCCCCTAATTTTGGAGGGGCCCCGGAAGCGACTTTAGTCCACATTGCCTAAAAAGTTTGGGTGTCATCAGCATGAGAAGGGTTTTTTTAAAGAATAATATTATTAATATAGTGTATAGTTCAAATAAAAATTAAAAAGTTATTAAAGTATCACAAAAAGAAATAAAATTTGTCATGATCTATCGTGGATCTACCCTATTGAAGATAAGAGTGATTAACCGGACCCCGTTGCTGGTTGTGAAGGGGTGGGCTCCCATAACAGTTCAAGCTTCAAAGCATCATAATGTAGATCCACCACAGGTGGAGGATGGATCTTTGCCTGTCTAGGTTTGGCCTTCTGTTGCACCATAATGACATCTTATAAAAATCTACAGAATTTTTGAATATGTATTCTGTTTCATCATTTACTTGAGTGACCTGACCATTTTTTGTAGTATGATTTTATAACACTGAGTAATGCAAAAAAATATCTCGGTAAACGGTAGGTGGCCCTGCCTGGTTTTAGCAGCATCAAACGTAGTCAGCTGAAGCTAGCAGGGAACTAGGGAATCCATTCCCCAGCTCCCGATTACTGGGAGCCTGTGATTCCCAGACATTCTTCATTCCTGCATTCCCGCTTTGAACAGCAATTTGAAATTGCAATGCGTCAGTCCGTTGCATCCGCATTGTCTGCGCCAAGAAACTTGCCATCACAGAATGATGACAAGAAGCTGGATGCATCAGTAAAAGCTGAAATGGCGGTGTTTCAGAGCAACGGCAAGCGCGGGCGTTGTTTAGAACAAGTGTATCTGTATCTGATGACTGTGCCGCCTACTTCAGTGGAGGCAGAGCATGCTTTCTCAGCGGCTGGCTCTCACCTGGACGACCGCACGCTGGACACGTTGTGCTTTCTACGCTCTTATTACTGCAACTAACTAGATACATGTACTTATATGACAGCATGAACTGCTTGTAGATAAGGTTAGTTTTTTATTGATGTCAACATATTGCAGTAGTTTTATTAAAAAATAAGTGTTGGTCGTTCTAAAACCGTTCATATGTGAGATGCCCGTGCACTGTGTCATCCCCGGCTGCCTGGGATTCCCGGGAATGACATGCGGGATTCACGAATTCCTGGGAATGGATAAACCCATCCGGGAATGGATTTCCTACAGGAAACATATTGTTTCATTTTGTTAGTTTTCTGTGCATGCTGAAGAGACGACATGTCATCCATTGGAACAGTGTATACCAGTTGTGGATCTCTATGTTCACATAGGTGCCTTCAAGCTGACATGTGAGGGATGCACAGAACAATACCCCATTGCGAGCGTTCCTGAAAAATGCACTGCATCGGAAAGAGGAGTACTACTGGGTCTGTTACCAATTTACCCTGTTTTTTAGGACTGATTTTAAAATATTCTTAACTGTCTAAAAGGCTCTGAACAGTCTTGCACCTTCCTATATTTTTGAATGCCTGTCTGCATAGATCCATATTTGTAATCTCGTATCTTCAAACACTGGCTCTCTTAGTGTTCCAGCAGTGAAACATAAAAGAACCGGTGAGGCAGCCCTTTGCTTTCATGTTTTAAAAGTCTGAAATATTTTACTTACAGAGTTATGTCAGAACAGTAATAATTTTGAACATTAAAAAAGAACTGCTGAAAGCAGTATTTTATAGCTTGGCCTTGCCATAATTTATGAAAAGCACATCTATTCTATAAGACATTTTTTCCTGCATCATAGCATATATTGACAGTGGCAGGCTTGTCTCTTTTTATTTAGTGCATCTTGTATACTGTTCTAAGTATTCATATTTATTTTTTCTATTTATTAATCAATACTTCTATCTTTTCTCTTTCTAGTATCCTGTAATGGCACTTTGTACCACTGCCACCTTTCCGATGCACTCTGCAGCCATCTTTGGTGTTGAAAAGGATAAAGGATGGTACAACTAAGAAGAGACCTACTTCATCAAATCTTCAGTAATGTTGCAATGTACTTAAATAGCAATTTGTCACATTTAAGTACTGATAAATGTCCAGTTTTGGGATAGGTAGGCATAGTCTAGGTTTCGGCGGTTTAGTTTCTCATGCAGTGTTTTTCCTCTCTACTCTGGCTATTTGACCATAACATACACTACCTATAAAAAAGTGCTCACCTCTTTGGAGATTTTACCATTTTATTTTTATACAACATTCATTCACAGTGGGTTTAATTTGGCTTTTTTGGCACTTGTGAACAGAAAAAAGGTTCTTTAATGTCAAACTGAAAGCAGAAAATTGAAAAGTGGTCTGAATTAATTATGAATATGAAACACAAAATAATTGATCTCACAAGTATTTAACCCCCTTAATATGACACACCAAAAGCATCACTGGTGCGGCCAGTTGGTTTTCATTACTTCAAAGGTGATCATCGGCCTGTGGTCAAGGGGTTTCAGCTGATTGTAGTATAAATGCACTTTATCTGGAAGGGCCGACTTGTGATGAATCTGTATGGTGGTCTACACAATGAAGACAAAAGACACTCCAAAAAACTCCATGAAAGTTGAATGAAAATCACAAGTCGGGATGGAGACAAGAAAATATCCTAGTAACCAAATATCCCTTGGAGTCCAGTTAAAGCAGTCATAAAGAAATTGAAAGAGTATGCACAGCTGTAAATCAGTCTGAAGCAGAACATCTACAAAATCTGAGTGATTATACAAGAACAAGACCTGAGATTTGTCTATTGTTAATTATTAAACAGATTGAACTTCACTTCTGAGGTGCTTTAAAAATTTCATTCATGTTGTGCAGTCGCTTATAAATGATCTTCTATCCTAATTGGCTTTATAAAAATATAAAATGTAGGTAGTAATTGGGCTTGGTTTTTAAATGTGTAGCCTGGTTTCTAGTACACTTACATATGTTGTGCCACTCAGTAATAAAATTATTTCTTGACATGGATGCATCATGTATTCTACACACTGCTCTACCTACAGTTCAATTGTTTTTCTAAATCAAGTTATGATACTGTGTCTCCCTTCCAAGTACTAACCGATCCCGACTCTGCTTAAGCTTACAGCACTCAGTATTCCCAGGCGGTCTCCCATCCAAGTACTAACCGAGCCCGACTCTGCTTAAGCTGATTTGGTCTCGTCCGATGCGAGAGATGAACGTCTGAAGTGGAGCTCCACTAGCAGCGGTGTTATTTTTCATATTATTTGCTTATTATCCTGAGATATCCTACATTTATTCAGTCCAAGGAGACTACTACAGTATATTTGTAAGCATATATAAACATGGCCAGCAAGAAAGGGGGTCCAAAAGAAAAGAAAACTAAAGCTGTACCCAAGCCAAGATCAGCAAGCCCTAGCTCAAGATACGGCCTTTCAGAGAGAGACCAGGAACAGCTGGGCGAAAGTACAGACTCTTCGGGACCAAGGTCCGCTACATCGTCGCCGGCTGAGAGTGAAAAGGGGAGCGAATGTACGATCGGGAGTACAGATCTCGATAGCTTGCTGCTTGAAAAACACCTGAAACTGGAAAGGGCCTTACAGTCCGCGATCTCAATTACTCCACGCGAGCCGGGGATAGCAGAGGCACCGGCTACAGTAGAGCCTGACGCTTCACCTACGGTACAAGAAAGCACAATTAAAATGTCTAAACTGGAGGTGATGCTCGCTGAGATCGTACAAGATATAAAGAAAACCGAGAAGGCAAATGAGAAAGCAAGGGCAAAGGCACATGAGAGGTTGAAACAAGAGTTGCTGGAATTGAAACAGGATTGGCAGCAAGCAAACGAGATGCAGCGGAAGGAATGGCAACAAGCAAACGAAACGCAGCGGCAGGAGTTGCAGCAAGCAAACGAGACGCAGCGGCTGATGCTGCAACAGGCAAATGAAAGGCTGCGACAAGAAATGCAAGTGGAAATGCGACAGGTGCTGGGTAAAATTGAAACGCTTACTTATCAATTGGAGGATCTCAAGGAGACATTCACGACTAGGATTGAATTAGCCGAAAATTTAGCTACCAGTGCTGAAGAAAAAGCAGAAAATGTCAGCTCCGAATGCAAAAAACCCGGAGACAGACTGGCTGCTTTGAAAGATGGAAGTAGAAGGTATAACGTCAGAATTGAAGGTCTGCCTGAGAATCGAGAAAGTTCAAACCCTGTGAAATTTGCTGCTGAACTTTTCTCTAAAATAATCGGGGACGACTTTAAAGCAGAATCTGAGATAGCAGCAGCTTACTGCATACGCGGATCAAACACCGTTAGACCCAGACCAAGGTCTTTTATAGTTCGTTTTGAACGATTATCATTTAAGCTAGAGGTGATGGCACTCCTCAGAAACAAGGAAGATATTACATTTGAAAATAACCACATTCGTATCTTTCCTGACTTCTCTCCAGCAACAGCTACTAAACGCGCAGCCTTCTACAACATCAAACAGCGGTTACGGCAAGCCAGCGTCAAATACAGCCTCTTGTATCCGGCAAAACTTAAAGTGGAATGGCAAGGTCATTTCTATGTATTCGCTAGCAAGGATGAAGCAGAAAAGGAATTAAGAAAGCTGATCCCGGGACTATTTTGATACATAATAGTGAGTCATGGCGGTTAATGATTAAAGTAAGAATTAATAATCTACTGTCTGATCTATTCATTTTAAAATACGGGTTTTTATCAGCATATATTCACATATATTCTCATTATTACTTAGTATTACTAGGGCGCTATCTGTTTATGTTTATGTTTTATTGTGCTTTTTTATTTTTTCTTTTCCTAATTACTTCATCTCTACCCTAAACGAGACTGTTCAATATCATACCCTTGGTTTATTGTTATTGCTATTACTGCATTAAGACTTGTTATGCTTATTTTGGACACATCTTTAACATCATCACCCGGGTTTATTATCTGGGTGTATCATCTTAATGCACTAAAATTGCTGAAGACTATATATATATTTTAAGTGCAAAATTCTTTTTTTTTTTTTAAGACTATATTGGTAACAGATATCTTTATCTTTTAACTCTAAAGCACCGCTGCATTGGGGCTTGTTTTGCTTT
>JANRMT010062803.1:10574464-10602180 GCA_026402145.1 Polypterus bichir lapradei
TATCTTTTAACTCTAAAGCACCGCTGCATTGGGGCTTGTTTTGCTTTGGACGTGCTCTGTCTTTGGGTATGTCAGAGGACTGAGACTGTGTGAAGTGGGTTTTAGCCTCACTTGGGGAGGCAAAAAGGGAGGGTGGGGGGTTAAGGGGGGGAGAGAAAGAGAGCAGGCTTGATCTATACCTAATCTATCCTATTAATCTTAATAATTATAACTACCAACGTAATAATAAGCTGCATGGCAACAACTCTAGGGGAAATAGGAAATTAAGGCCGAAGCTGTCTCACTTCCAGTTAAGACTATAAAATGACATCAAAAACTCAGAATCAGTGTCTCCATGACGGGACAGTTAATTTCGTAAGCTGGAATGTTAAAGGCCTGAATCACGAATTAAAGAGAAAGAAAGTACTCTCTCACCTAACAGGTCTAAATGCTAAAATAGTATTTTTACAGGAAACTCACTTAATAAGCAAGGATCAGTTCCGGCTGCAAAAAGACTGGACTGGCCAAATGTTCCATTCTATTTTTACAAAGAAAACTAGAGGGGTGGGAATTCTCATACATAGAACAGTACCATTTGTAGCATCAGATGTAGTATTGGATCCTGAAGGGAGATATGTAATGGTCATGGGAGACTTATCTAACTGTAAAATGATTTTGATAAATGTTTATGCACCTAATGTTGATGATAAGGAATTTATACAAAATTTATTTGCATCCATTCCCAATCTGAATTCTCATAAAGTTATAATGGCTGGGGACTTCAATTGTGTTCTAAATCCACTTTTAGATAGGACTTCCTCCACAGGGGGAACGGCATCTAACACAAGCAAAGATAATTACATAGTTTATAACTGATCACAACTTATCAGACCCCTGGAGGTTTTTAAACCCAAATTCAAGAACATATTCTTTCTACTCACCAGTGCATCATTGTTACTCAAGGATTGATTACTTCTTTATAGACAATAACTTCTTGCCGTTGATTAAATCTTGTGAATACGATGCTATTGTTATTTCTGACCATGCACCTATGATCTTGGAGCTAAAATTACTAAGCCCCATGCACTCACCCCGCAGATGGCGCCTCAACCCGCTTCTATTAGCTGACGAGAATTGTACGGAATTTATATCCAAACAAATCAAATTCTTTCTAGAGGCAAATACATCCCCCAAGATCTCTGCAGGAATACTCTGGGAAACTCTTAAGGCCTTCTTAAGAGGTCAGATTATCTCATATTTTTCCCACAGAAATAAATCCGAAGCCAAGAAAGTAGCAGAGATAAAAAGCGAAATTACTAAAATAGATGAAGAACACGCCAGACTACCAAGCGAGACTCTACATAGGAGGAGGCAGGCTCTACATTCGGAATTAAACCTCTTGACAACTAAAGAAACTGAACAACTAATTTACAAATCCAGACATCATTACTATGAACATGGGGAGAAAGCTAATAAGCTTTTAGCTCAACAAATTCACAAGCAAGAAGTGTGCAACGCAATCTCGGTAATCACTAGCACGAACGGAGATAAAATCGTCGAACACAAAAATATAATGCATACTTTCAGAGACTACTATAAATCCCTATATACTACTGAGTTTAAAGAAGACAATACACAATTTAATACATTTCTAGATACATTACAGATACCACAAACAGACGCTTTTAGTGCGGAGGAACTTGATAAACCTCTGACGTTATCAGAATTACTAGATGCTATAAAATCACTCCAAGGCGGGAAAGCAGCAGGCCCTGATGGTTACCCTGCAGAATTTTACAAGACATTCTCTGCTCAGCTAGCTCCCCTCTTATTAGCAACATTTACAGAAGCCAGAGATAACCAATCTCTTCCACAAACCTTTCGCCAAGCACTAATCACTGTCTTTCCAAAACAAAATAAGGACTTATTACAATGTGCATCATACAGACCAATTTCACTTCTGAATAACGACGTTAAAATACTCTCTAAAATCTTAGCCAGAAGGATGGAGAAAGTGCTCCCCTCGGTAATATCACAAGACCAAACTGGATTTATTAGGGGCCGGCGCTTATCTTCAAATCTTCGACGCCTGTTTAATGTAATATGCTCACCAACTAAATCAAACACCCCAAAAATATTATTATCATTGGATGCAGAAAAAGCATTCGACATGATTGAATGGAAATACCTTTTTACTATATTGGAGAAGTTTGGGTTTGGCCCAAACATCTGTGCAGGGATTAAATTACTGTATACTAACCCAGAAGCTTCAGTTTGCATCAGCAACATTTGCTCAGACTACTTTAAACTAGAACGTGGCACTAGACAAGGATGCCCCTTGTCACCGCTGCTGTTTGCGATTGCCATTGAACCACTGGCAATACATTGTCGAAATACTGATCAGATAAAGGGGATTAGCAGAGAAGGACTGGAACAGAAAATTTCATTATATGCAGATGACATGGTACTTACTGTATATATCAGACCCAGAAAATTCCGTGCCTGCAGTCTTAGCAGCACTCACAGAATTTCAAAAGATCTCTGGTCTCAGAATTAATCTGAATAAAAGTGTACTCTTTCCAGTGAACTCTCAAGCATATAATATTAGATTAGATACCCTACCTTTTATCATTGCAGAACAGTTTAAATACCTAGGGGTAAACATCACAAGTAAACATAAAGCTCTATATCAACAAAATTTCGCCGTTTGCATGGAAAAAATTAAACAAGACTTGCATAGATGGTCAACCCTTCATCTCACACTAGCTGGAAGAATTAACAGTGTTAAGATGAATATTCTTCCTAAACTCCTTTTTTTATTTCAAAACATTCCAATATATATTAATAAATCATTTTTTAGGCAATTAGATTCGACAATAACCTCATTTATTTGGAATTCAAAACATCCACGCATCAAAAGAGCGACCTTACAAAGACAAAAGGCAGAAGGCGGCATGGCTCTTCCTAACTTCCAGTTTTATTACTGGGCAGCAAATATACAGGCGATAAGAACCTGGACACAAATAGAAGAACATACACAGGCTTGGTCCGCAATAGAAGTAAAATCCTGCAGTACTTCTTTGTATTCCTTGCTCTGTGCTCCAATAAACACACGTTATCGGCAATACACTAATAACCCAATTGTGCTCCACTCACTTAGAATCTGGAACCAATGTAGAAAGCATTTTAAGACGGAGAAGCTTCTATCTGTGGCACCCCTGCAAGAGAACCACCTCTTTCAACCTTCACAAACATATGCAGTTTTTAATATTTGGAAAAAATTTGGAATTAACTTGCTTAGAGATCTTTATATAGACAACGTCTTTGCATCCTATGAACAATTACATTCCAAATTTAACATTCCAGCTACACATTTCTTTCACTATCTTCAAATCAGAAACTTTGTTAAACAAAACCTTCCAGATTTTCCTCATCTTGCACCCTCATCCATGCTGGAAAAAATATTGCTCAATCTCAAGGACTTAGACTCCATCTCTACAATATATAAAATCATTTTACAATCCCTCCCTTTCAAAGATCCAAGAAGACACTGGGAAAAAGATCTTTCAATTAATATATCAGAAAAGGAGTGGAAAGTAGCAATGCAGAGAATTCACTCGAGCTCCATATGCGCAAAGCATACAATCATACAACTCAAAATTATATATCGAGCACATCTGTCTCGACTAAAACTTTCCAAAATGTTCCCAGGGCATGATCCAACCTGCGAACGTTGCAACCAAGTCCCAGCCTCACTAGGTCACATGTTCTGGGCCTGCACCAAATTAACATTATTCTGGACAAACATTTTTAATTACCTTTCAGATAGCCTTGGACTCACAATCCCTCCAAACCCATTAACAGCTGTGTTTGGTGTTCATCCAGATGGGTTTAAAGCGGAGAAAGACAAACAAATTGTGGTTGCATTCACTACACTTTTGGCACGTAGACTTATTTTCATAAACTGGAAAAACCCAAACTCTCCTCTTTTAAATCAGTGGGAAACCGATGTGTTATATTATTTGAAGTTGGAAAAAATCAAATACTCAGTTAGAGGATCCGTACAGACTTTTTTCAAAACATGGCAGGATCTAATCAGTAATATTTTAAAATAAGTTCATAAGGCACAGAGAATTTATTAATTTAGGTATGTTTACAAGCCTTAAATTTAACGCCGTTTGGCTTGCTCTCTCTCTCAGGGTTGGGGATCGATCTGTTCTTAATTTTTTCTCTTTGTAAAAACTTAATTGCTTTGTATGGATTGTAATAAGATTAATAAAAAAAAAAACAAAAAACGATACTGTGTCTGCTATGGAATTCACCTGGGACATCACTTCCCATTATAACTGCTATCCTCCCTGTGACCGCAGTGTTAGGCCACTGAACTACTTAGTTGCCTTTTCTGCCATAAAACTAAAGTTGTCCTTCAGTCTAATGGCCAATCCGGCCACTAGCTTTTAAGGGGAGGCCTCCAGCATAACAGAATGCTCTTTTTCAGCCTGGCGGCACTTGCCCCTCTCATTATAGAATCCCACATGCCAAGTGGAGCATAGAATTCAGTGCAGGTTGATGTCAAGGTGTCGAGTTTAGCATAGGTATGTGCCTGTGCCAACAGCAAAACCCAGGTAAAGTGGAATTTAAAAAAATGAACCTTAACTGATCATTTGATACAGATAGATTCTGCTGGACTCCCTGGATCCCCATAATTCAAGTCATCTCTTTTTCCAGTAGACAGCTTAAGCAAATGTTCATTGAAGAAGAAAGTTATCAGATGGATTGTGCTTTGTGACTTCAAAAGGAGAGCTTCTGTTCACAGAATATGTCCAAATGTCTAATGTCTATTAATTAAGAATTGTTGTGTGAAGTTTAATTAGTGCAACAACAAAGCTACAACCAAAAGGTTATTGTTTTTTCTTTACTTTGGTGAACTCTCAATTAATATAGTTTTTCTACCGTGCTAATTTTCACATACAGTATATTTCTACAGTTTAATAAGGGACAAATATTTATATTAAGCCTATTAAATTAACTGTCATTGTCTGTGAAAAGGTGTAAGTAATCAAAGCTCAAAACATGTAAAGTATAAGTAAAGACTGCTGCTAAAATACATGATAAAAATCTATGATGTACATAGTGGAATGAGGAGGTAACAATGGTCCTGGTACTTTGCATCTGTAAAGAGCTCATAATATCAGTTCTGTTTTCTTACGTAGAAACTGATAGATTATAAACTATAGAACTTTGAAATATAAAGTGATTATATTAATGATACAGTCACAGGTAAGTGGAAATTCTTTTGAAGTAGAACATTAGTGCAAAATCAAGGAGTTTCCCAAAGAATATACAGTGGATTTAAAGATCATTAGTTTTTTTCAATGATGCCATATAGATAATATAATTATGTGTTTTCCTTCAAGCATGTGGGAGCTGTATGAAGGGAAATAAACGTGCACAAACAGCAAAAGGGCAAAGCACTTGACAAAAATGAATCCTGTGAAGCAGAAACTAAAGCAATTATTTTTATTTGTTCAGCAATGAGTATTTTCTAGCCACATCAGATAAAGAATGGACTATGTGCTTTAGATGACACTGATTAACGAGATCAAACAAACCCATTGCCAGCTTAATCAGTTGCTGTATAATACAAGGAACCTCATAACGAAACAGCCACTGACACTCCTCAAACAATACCCAGAATACAGCATATGGGTCAGCTCACAAATATAATAACCCTGATATACATATACAGACAAAGGGAATCAGATCAAAGCTCAAGATGCTCTCTCTAAAGAATAATAGTTAGGACGTGGGAGTTAAGTCCCCCTTTGGCACAGAAATAACAGAAGCCCAATGGGGAAAAAAATTTAATGCCAGAACTCTCAGGCTGATATACATCAGCATGGAAGCCCCTTGTAACATCAGAGCTCCCTGATAACTGTTGTATTGGGTTGGTGTGCTAAGGGTTGTATGGCTGAATCATTTGGAGAAGCGCTTGAGGACTACAACACCACTTGGGACCATTCCTAATCTCATAAGTAGTTTCTGCGGAATCCCTGCAGAAGTAATTCACTTCCAGCCAAGTATTAGTTGAACTTGGAATCAACCAGAGAAAGTACTGCTTGAATGAGAAAGGAGAGACAGGTATGATACAAGAGATTAAGGTGGGTAAATGTAATAGGCTCTCCACTTGACTGACAGCCTCTGTAGGCACGCCTAATGGTTTAGTTCAGGTTTATTTACTGTTTGTCCTCTCATTTATTTTTTCTTGTGTTCTTTGTATTTAGTTATACAACACCCTTATTTATATATATTTGCCTCCTTTTTATTCAGTTTGGGTTCAGGGATGGTTCAGGAGTGCCCCTGTTGTGTTCTCAAATGTCTATATTCTCAAATGGGGCCACATTTTAATTGCTCTATTTTTACAAACTGTTCAGGAACAAAGCCACTAACCCTCATGGTGATTCCACCAGAAGCCTATCAAAATAACTGAATGACTGAGAACAGAGATATTTTCTCCATTAATAAACTAAGTAGAATACTAAAGAGTAGTAAAAATGCTAAGGGTTGTGAACACAGTAAAGCAAAAATCAAAAATGCGAAGTGAAAAAAGTCTGCATCAGAACCAGAAACCTTTCACTAGACCAGGGGTGTCCAACTTCGGTCCTGGTGGGCCACAGTGGCTGCTGGTTTTCATTCTAACCATCTTCTTAATTAATGAGACATTTTTACTGCTGATTAACTTCTTTTGCCTTAGTTTTAATTGACGTGACTCAGACCACTTAGTTGTTTCTTTTTCTTAATGAGCAGCCAAATAATAATGAGACACAAACAAGCCACCACATGACCAGCTACCCTGAAAATAAAGAAAGGTGAAGGTCTCAGTCATGTTGGACTACTCAGGTCACCAAAACATCTTGACGGTGGTCTTAGAAAAAACAGAAAATCAACAGTCGCCTGTGGCAGAATAAGAGCAGCAACAAGTCATGATATTCAATAACAGCTTTAATTAACAGCAAGAATTGGCTTCTCATTAAGAAACTGGTTAGAGTGAAATTGGCTGGAGTTTGATGATTTAGTTGGTCATCAGTTGGCTCGTTTCACATCTCATTTCTGTTTGGCTGCCATTTAATAAAGAAACAAAGCAATTTAAATGACTGAATTCTTAAAAACAGGGCTATTAAAATTAAGGGAAAGGGAGTTAATTAGCAATGAAAACTGCTCAATGATTAGGAAAAGGGTTAGAAGGAAAACCTGCAGCCACCATGGTCCACCAAGAGCGGAGTTGGACACTCCTGACCTAGACTATTTTAATTTGAAGCAAGTTTTTGTACAAAATCTTTCCTTTATGCCTTTAAATTCAGCCCCCACAGTTTTGGAGTGCAAACCTAACAACAATGCAAAATTTAAACAAACTACATAAAATCATCTATTTCCTCATCTCTACGAGTATTTTGCCATTAAAAAGCTGTTTTGCATACCGTATCATGCTGTAATGTTGTGCTTTCTTCCCCCAAAGATGGCCAAATTGCTGTATCACAGGAACACTGGCTCTCAACCTCCCTACCATGACTTTCTTGACCATCCTAATTCAATTGTATACAATAGGATAAAGAGACTATAATCTACTAAATGACACTACATTCCACTGTCTACTGTATGTTTTCCACTTTCTATATTTCAGAATTAATTTTGTTTTTAATCTTGCAATGATAGGTGTTGTAATTTGGATATACAGTATCTATATATATATAATTCACTAAGGGCACGTAAGACACTGAGCGCAAGCAAGACACTGAGGGCATGCAAGACAGTGAGTGCAAGCAAGACAGACCCCCACCCGCCAACTCTAAGACCATGGGATACACTCGACAGAGCCCCGCCCAACAACTCTAACCCTCCTACTGTGTCATGGGATACACACGACAGAGCCACGCACGCCAACTGTAACCTTCCTCCTGAGTCCAGCGTGACTCTCGAGGCACGCAACAATTCACCAAACACAGCCTCAGTCGCTTTCGTCTGTGCAAAAGTCCACATGCACCTCTAAGCCACGTTGACTTTACACCGCACGCAAGACAGAGAGCCACAATCACCAATTCACAGAGCCCCGCCCGCCAACTCTAACTAAGGGCAAGCAAGACAGAGAGCGCACGCAAGACAGATAGCCCCTCCCACCAACTCACAGAGCCCCGCCCACCAACTCTAAGACCATGGGATACGCACGCATTTAGTGTATAAATGGATAGAAATAATTGCACGTAAATGATTCGCCAAAATTTGTTGTATGTAAACGATACTGTTTAAAACGTTATTGTTTTTTCATCAGAAAACCCGGTTTCCACGTCTACCTGTATTAGCTTAAATGGCACTTTTACCACTCGCAATAGGGCGGACGCGCTGACTTATCGTGTTGATTGGGCAACACAGTGAATGCAGCGTCTATCTATATATGTCTATGTTTTCCGTAGCCTGCTACAGGAAGGTACTCTCTCGACCATTGGCATTGGTTTCGCTCCTTGCTATTTTCGTTATACTGTGATGGTGGTTTCCTAAGCCTTTGTTATACTGAATTCCTTTCTCACCATTTTCCATTCCTATTCTATGCTACAGCGGGCTTCGGCTAGTAATATATACTTTGACAGAGTAAGAACTGTGCTTCAAAATGATAAATAGGCTCATGGATATGTGAGCTATGGATACTTATTTGAAAACAGTAAAAGTGGAGAAAAGAAATCCTCTTCTTTACTGTTTCAAAATAGTAACACTGGACATATTCATTGACACCTTATAGTGTTTGAAAGCTTATTCCATCAACTATGGAAATAAGAATAACATTCAAAGTGCCTTTCTTGTAAAAACATTAATGAATTTTGTAACTTATTCTGTTGTACCATATGTGTACAATATAGTTAATTCTCCAATTGTAAAAATTCTGAACGAGAAATATCTGACATTTATTTTGAATGTAAAACATGAATATTGAGTGAAGGATGATGAAATTATAGACAGTTACATCAAAGTAACAGAAAACAGGAAAATATTAGGCTGAGTTTAAAAGGTTAAAGTGTGAAGATTAAAGTTTGGACATTGTTTGTAGTGTGTGGATGTCTTTTATAATTCCATTGCGAGGACAACTTGCACTACATAATGGGCACATCACAAGTCTGATAATGATACCATGTGGAGGCCAAAAACACATGAAGCAGTGTTGTGGTGATATCATCAAAACATCAGTAAAATGTGTAAATAGAAAGAAATAAATATTAATAACACACAGATTCAAGTGCAAACAAAATAAACACATCAAAAATGTGTTCCTGACACTAATGACTGTACACATACACTTTGTGACAGCTGGGGACATTCAATGAACTAAGAGGCAGGACTCTGTAGCATATTTTTCAAACCAGGCACTCCGGTATTTTATTTATTTTTTCCTTTAATAAGGTCAGGCTATTAACCTTCTTTATTGATCCCAATGCAGACGTTGTTGCATCTAGAATGCCAAAAGTAGCCTTCTGAGTTTCTTTCTCTTTTAAGAAAGTGTGAGAACTAAACTCCATCTCAGTTCTTCCTTCTTTATACGTCCTGTAGCAGGCATAAGTCAGGGTCATCATCATGAGATGACATAGTACAATGGAATTTTTTATGTGCATGTCTCCTCAGTTATGCATAGCATGTACATATACAATATACTGCATATATACACAATTACATACAATCTGTATTTGCATGTATTAAATATACAATAGAACTTGATTATCTGTGCCTCAATTTGCTAAGTTTCCATATTATCTGAGGTGAACCTGTAAGTGTAATACACTACTTTTCACATAAGTCATAAAAGATTTGCTGTGGATACGGTACCAAACACGTAGATATTATACGTTTAACCTCGATATTACCAAGTGAGCAGCTGAGGAGCAGGTGACTGTGGCAGTGTGGGTATGACTCACCTCCCCAACTGCACTCCTCAGCTACTGTCAGTGAGTCGCCAGTGTTGACTGTGTACATATGCTCTCATTAGGATTTTTGTGTTCATACATTTCTGTAGTTCATTAAGTCTTCATCTTAAATATCACAATGAACACAAAAGGGAAGCATGTTGTGATATCCTTCCAAATGAAACTGGAATCTATCAAATGTTTGGATCGGGGAGAAACACAGCCATCCATTTTATCTGAGTTTTCAGTTATCCGAGGGAACATGGTCCACAATCCCTCGGATAACTGTGATTCTATTGTATACATAATACTATATACTGTGTATGTAGTCACACATGTGCTCCTGGGGATTATCTTCCAGAGTCTGAAGATGTAATCATTTCCACCCCAAAATTACAGGGGATTATCCCTAACCCCACTCACAGCACCTGGGGCTCCACCCCTTCCTGCACTGATGCCATAAAACTGAGCCATTCCCAGAAGGTGGCAACTCAGACTGAACTGAGAAGGACTCCAGCTCTTAACTAAAAGATAAAGAGGTGACTCGGTTGGTACCCTAACTTCTTCTCTTTGTATTCTGATCTGCTTTCCAACCATGTTAAAATATCTATCTATCTATGTGTGTGTGTGTGTATAGCGAAGAAATAAACACAGGAAAAAACAGATTAAGTGTTTTGGGAAATTCCCCATATAATGTTGGTGGATCCAAGCAGTAAATTGGGACTGATACTTTGTTCAAAATTGCAATATTCAAACAGTTGACAACCTAAACAATCTTCGATGGGGCTTTTATGGACTAGTGGCAGAAAGTAACGCAGACAGAGGAAATGGGGATTACATGGAGAGTGAGCAACAGAGATGACGTCATTGTCAGGAGCCGGAGATGAGGTCATTGTAAAGGGAGCAGAAGTGAAATCAGCAATGCAGGGATGGACGTTATGTTGGTGGATTTCAAAATGGTGCATTTTCTAATCCTCTATTTTTCTGGTGAATAAATGAGAAAGGCATTAATACTTCGTTTTACATTTCCATCTTTTGTTCTTGTATGCTCTGTTGGGCCCATTGGCTGCCCCCAGTCGCGTGTGCGTGACTATATATATATATACTGTATATATATATATATATACACACAGAATACTTTTTGTTATGTTACAATATTTTTTCTTATGACTGACTGTTCAGAAACACAACAATTTGTAGGTAGAAACTGTCCCAGAATCTACTGAAGTGACTGCCAATGCTCCTGTACCATTTGCAAGAAGAGAAGAGTTAGAAATGTGGTTGTGCAGGAGGATGGAGGTCTTTGATTATCCTATTTATCTTTCTAAGGCAGTGAGTGTTGTAAATGTGATTAAAAGAAGTGCAGTGGTACTAGTAATATTCTGTGCTGCCTTCTCCTCTTCAGCGTATTTGTTCTTGCTGCCTTGAGCCAAGAAGGTTCTATACCAAGATGTGATGTAGCTAGTGAGGTTGGACTGTACTGTCTACCTGAAATCAATTGAAGCCCCTTGACTAGAGACAGGTGGTCTCAAACAGATTAATTATGAGACTTATAAAACTAATTAGCTGTACCACTGATTATTTAGGTATGTCATACGAATGGGAGATGCATTCTTAAAAAAAAACAATGTTAATGTCCTACAGTGGACTAGTCAGAGTCCATATCTGAATCCAGTTGAGAATTTGTGGTTGAGCATGCAACCTGACAAAGCTAGAGTAGTTTTGTAAATAAAAATGGAGAAAAATTGAGGAGTCCAGATGTGAAAAGTTAATACAGACCCATGCCCACAGACAAGGCCAAATTTAATGCATTGTGATTCAACTGTATTACAATAAAATGTGAAACCTTCCAAGGGGGTGAATACTTTTTACAGGCATTGTAAAAAAAGGCTCAATAATGGCTCTGTTGGATCAGTCTGGAAAGAAACATTACTCAACGAGCATTCAGATGTTGAACAGCTCACAAATGATATGGCCAACATTGGATCAGTCAATAAACTTCAAATATTCATCGAGATGATGTCAACAGAAGCCTTAGGGAGTGTGATTAGTGTTTGGCTTCCAGTTCTACTGTATTATTCAGTAATAATGTTAAACATATGGCCAGTCAAACAGAGATTGAAACATTACAGGAAGACCTCAAAATGACCCAGCTTCAAATCAAAGTTTAGTCACTTGGGATATTTATTTTCACACAACAAAAATACTCAGGTCTTTTTATATCTCCTTGTACTCACATGTCCTTCATGGAACTGATAATTAACTGAGCTTAAGAAGAACTTGTGAGGATGTCTTTGCAATGTGATGCACATCACTGACTGTAATTATCAGTACATCCTTGAAATATTGAATTTAAAACATAAACAGAACTTGAACTATGTGTATGGAAGCCTCCAGTTTGTTGATATGTGCACTGTGTGTAGAAGTCTGATCTGCCATTTAGAAAATGTGCATTCTTCTGATTTTTCTCTGTTTACTGTTTTTTCCACATTGAAATTTCTTTAACATAATTCCAGAAATCAAAGTGTTAAGAAAATAACAATAATTACTGAAGTACAGGATCCACACAGAAGGCTATTAGGCAGATAAACCACATAGACTGAGAGAAAAGGTCTGTTGTGATAGTAAAGCTGATAAATGAATGATACATTTTACATATCAACTTTGTTCCCAAAAGGTTACCTCATTAAAATGTAAAATATAGTGTGTGAACTGTAAGTCACCAACCACCAAAAAGTTACTTCTGACTAGACTCACATCTCAAGTGAAGGTGAGTGAAAATGGAGGTTGAAGAGCCTGATGAAAGTAACTTGTATGAGTCAGTAGCAGAGCTGCGGTTGAAACATTGTTCCTTGCAGTCAAATAGACTTTTTTGTAACACAGTGGTTAGCATTGCTACCATACAAATGCAGAATTTGGGGTCTGAATTTTCATCTATGGCCATTTTCCCTAGTTATTGTATGAGTTTCTGTGGGTAATCTATACACCAATGATATGTGTAGATACCTGGAAATAGTAAGTTTGCCCAGTGAGTGTGTACATATGGGTACAGTATGTGTGTGTCTGTGTATGTGTTTATGGGCATTTTAACATGAACATTAACAAATCTTGCAAGAACCAAGTGTAGTTTTTCAAGGAACAGACATGGACTTTGAAGTTTATATTTTGAAGACAAGGAAAACTAAATTTGTGTGTTTCTTTTTTTTTTTCCAAAGACCATTAGAAAAAGCTAAAAAAGAGCATACTGAACTTTATTGTAACAAATAATACGCTGACTTTGGCAACTAGCAGCCATCTGGGGAAAATCTTCTTTTGATCCATCGATCTAAAGGCGATCAGTCTCTAAGGCGGTAATTTAAAATAGCACTTTCTACTGCTCCCTACTGAGAAAGAAATGCAATGCATAGCTAGGTTAAATTTAGTGACATATATCCTTGTCTGTTTCTATAAACCAAGGAAGAACCTGCTGATGAGTCAATCTGCTCAACTTGGAGATGGTGAAAAAAACAGTGACAAGACAGATGATATATGCTTATACTTAGGTGTGAAATAAACTTTATAGACAGAAATGTAGCTAACACCTTTGGAGATGACACCAATGTATGTGGAATAAGTTATTCTAAAGTCAGCAAAATATTTTCTTATGGACCCCAACAGAATTCAGATTTGGGCAGATAGCTTATTATAAATAAATGCATCATTTTGTACAAATGATGTAAAAATATTGTACACAATTGCTCAATGTAGGAAAATATATAATTACAAGAATGAGTTAGTAGTCACAGTAGACTCATCACTGACAGGATGTTGAGTTTAATCTCCTTATATAATATGCTACCGTGGCTGTCCGTTTGTCTGTCTAGGATTTTAAATCACCTGTAGCTCACAAACTGTTTGAACTACTGACCTGAAATTTGGAACATATATACTACATGACGTCTACTATCCACTTTCGGAGTGATGATTGACCTCCAAGGTTATTCCTCTTTTTATTTGTATTTTATTTTATTGTAGAATCAACTCTCAGCTGGTCGGCCCGTGCAGCGCATGTGTATGGGCGCCATTCTCCTTCCCTACCACCTTTGCCGTCACTTCCCCTACCTCTTCATATCTTAAATCATTCTTGGAGCAGATTGAAGACTTAAGTGAGAGTTTAAGTGAAAAATTAAAGAAAATGTACTAAGTAATTGCAACACAAACACTGACTTAATTAGTTTTAACGCGAAAAGATGCCAACAAAAGAAGAGAAGAAGCGGGGTGCTAGGGTGGAGAAAAGAAGAGCTGCTCACGAAGCAGCAAGCGCATCAACCTCTTAGCAAATGAATGCTAAACGTACAGAGAAAGAGTATAAAAACTGTGTATAGCAATTACTGGTAGAACAACATTAGTCTTAGACCATAAAATTTATATCTAAAGTTACGTAAAGTATCTAAAGTAACGGGTGTCACTTTGGTTTCAGTATTACAAACAAGATATAATTGCCCTTGCAGAAAGTCTAGAGATGAGTGACTCATCCCTATGAACTTATTCCCATGGAGAAAGTGAATGAATATTGCTTAAATTATGAAGAGCTTTAGTTTGATTGAGGACAGTTGTTTTGTTAAACTTCTCCAACATGAATGCATGTTGAAGGATGAATATCATGCAAACGCTAGGTTTTCTACACACAGAAAACTACAGATGAGTACATGCAGGTAAAATACTTAAGCAAGTAGCCAAAGACAGGCCAAAACTCTAGACAAGAATAACTCAGTCTGGCCAAGAAGGCACAGCATCACGACTGGAGTTTGATTACAGGGAGTAGACACAGACATGGATGAGCTACAGTGAGCTAAGTGAGGTGTGCCAAATCTAGAAGACAGCCATACTTCAAAAACAATGGTTTGCTTATCATCATCATCTTCCTCAACTCTTACAGGATACATTACTCTTCCAGAAAATAATACCAAGGAAAATAGAGAATACATATCAAAGTGTGATATGCAGCAAAAATACTTGATAATTAGTTTTAGAGAGGAAATTAAGTGAAATCTCTCAGGCCCAAGAGATCATGCTTTGAATACAGAATGCAATATCAACTCAATCAGTGCTCAACTAGAAAACATCAAAAATAAAGTTAAAAGAATTCTCCATCAAAATAGTTGAGCAATAAGGTACCAACAGTACCGATGCATTAGACATTGCTAACTTGGCTATGAAGGATAAACTTTCTAAAGATTTTAACTGGTTCTTCACCTAGATCCTTGCAGTCAGAAACACCACAATAGTGGCTTAAATAAAAAATATAACCCAAGAACTTTCATCATTAAATTCCAGAAATTCCAGGAAAACAAATATGTGCTTTTATGCACCACGGAGAATGACATGCTTTTATATGAAGGTTACCTGGTTAGCATTTTTTTCTGATTCAACACTGAAACTGCTCAGAGAAGAGAATGTTACAATGGCATTAAACAGTTATGTGAGTTAGGAATCCATCCACCTTAACAAAAGCATAAGTGCCTGTCTGTGTGTCCATCTGATTGCTATATGTCTGTTGTTCGAAAAAATGGCACAAATGTTTGTAGTAATAAAAAGCATTGCTTTGTGATTCCATTAGAAATTAACAGTTTTTATGAATCCCATACCAAATGGAACACAACAGAGTCATTTGCATCGCCTGCTGCACTGCAAAACAGCTTACCTCTGATGTCTACATTGATTACTTAGATTTCATCCCATCTTAGACAGGTAGCATAGCTAATATCCGTATTAATTGAACCAGTCTGAAGGTGGCAATTTGAGATCAAACATCACAACTCAGGGAGCTTGGCAAACCTTGAAAACTCATCTTGTTTATTGGACACATTAAGTAATAGCAGTGGTATAAAGAGTTCTGGACATTTTGTTTTAATGGCAGAAAGGGAAAAGAAAGGATTTTTGGTTGTATTTTGTGACAAACTATACTATTCCAATTAACATGATAGAATCTATTAACACAAAATTAGTATACAAATATAAGATCTGGTTGATATTGTATATTCTGTACTACTATATTATAATATAGCCATTTTCTCAGTACTTCATAAATGGTAAAAATTCTATTATTGTCATAAACGACTAAGCAGCAGACATTATACTGAAATTACAGATGGCTGTTATTATTATAGTTTCTTTTCTCTGTGCTGACACAATTTAAATTACTATTGATTTTAACATTATTTACTAATAACATTAACAGATTAACTATTTAAAATAAATTTATTCATTTTATTAACCACTATTGTCATTATAGAAAAAAAATTACACAGCATTTTTCTCTTTTTTTTCCAGCTTTGCTCTCAACACTACATCTTCTTTTATTTCTTTTCAATGCAGGAAATAATATACATTTAATAACCATTTAAGACTACAGAAATATTATAGTTAATAATCTGGGTAATATTACTAACAGCATTATTATTTAAATGATTTAAATTGCAATACTTCTAATACTAAATTCTACTTCTGAGTATGCCTAGACAAAGAGACTACTGAGAGTTTGAACTATATGAGTAATATTGAATTATTAACAGACTCTGGCAATTTTGCTGTTCCAAATCTCTCATTCATCAGTAGCCTTACTATTATTTTTCTACAAGCATTTAATGTTGTCCCTACCTCATATTATTAACAATGTTATTATAAGTTGTATGGATTCAACAGCCTATTTTTATTTTCTAAATATAGGACATTGCTTAATTTTAATTAGTGGTGTAGATTTTAACAATGTTTTAGCTAATAATACATCAGATATTATAGACAGTGTAATTATTGCAGTGCTTTCATATTATTACTTTTTACTATTTTTACTGTTCTGTATCTATTTATATAACACATCCATGAACTACTAAGAATGTTTCAAGTATTAATAATATTGAACTGTTAGTGTATTGTAATACTTTAACTGTTCCATTCTTCTTGTTTTTCAGAAAGTCATAATTTAACCATTGTGTTTCTGCTAGCTTTTTATGATTACAGTTGCTGGGGACCTGTTTTTTTTCCAGTTTGCCTTGGACAGGGGAGCTTTTTAAATTCTCCTTTTGTATTGTTCTGATATATTACTAGCTGCAGAGACTAAATCTACTTTTAGGAGTTAAATGCAAGCCAGACAAACTAAGATTTTCTAAGAAAAACAAAAAATCTAACACTGTAAAGGATAGAAATATTAACTAGGAAAGATAAAGCGTCAAACTAAGCACTAGATAACTGTGATTATTCATTAGACTTTATTAGTTCTAATATCAAAAGTCTCATTTAAAAAATGAAACAAAAAAGTATTTTCACATTTTCTCAGCTTACTCATGTCAGACATTGCCGTTTTACAGAAAACACATTTAAATGTTAAAGACCTTTCTAATTTGAAGAAAGCAAGGTTTGGTCAGGTATTTCATTCCAGTTATGACACTGAAGATAGAGGAGTAAGAATATCAATGCATAAAGTAATCCCTTTTATGTCTTTGAAGTAATTTTTTACACTTGAAAGTGTCATTTATTCCTTTATGTGACACTTTTATTTGTAGTTAACTATGTCTGGCATCTTTGTTATCAGTTGGATATTATGTATGTCAGTTATGGTCTGCAGAGGGTGCTATTGAGCCAAACGCAAATGTTGCCCGTGAGTCAAAAATAAGCAGAAATAAAAATTGATTCCTTTATGTGAGAATTTTATTGAGTCCAGTACTGGCATATCAAACAGAAACTGCAAATATTCTACCTTCTACCTTACTACTGCTTGGTGTGCATTATTCACTTTCCATCTCAGAGCATGCCTTGAGGTGTGTATTTATGTAGAGTGAGCTCTTCACAAGCAAAGGCATTAAAGTAAATGTCAGAGCTGAAAATTAATTTGCATTAAATCATTTTGCCTGCTGCCAGCAATGAGCACAGCTCACAACAGTTAGGCAGTAGTAATCACACTATAACAATAAATTCTGGAAAAAGTAGTCATTTTTCCTAAATAACACCTGCACTACTTCAGGTCTGCTTCACCTTCCCTGAGCAGTTGTTTGGAATTAATTGACACCGCTGCAGTTTTTGACTCTAAAATCAGCACACTTTACGCATGCTAGTGGCTTGACTTTACTGTTGGAATCCCGTTCTATTGAAATTCATGGGACCATAAAAATATTTCATTGTAACGGAAATTTCGCTATAATGAATATGGAGGGAATACATATACTATGGTGACCGGGGTCGCCGGTGATTCACCACCTCTAACGACAGAGGTGCAAGGAGAGCTCCATAGCTGCACTGATGCTTCTGGTAAACAGTAAACCAAGGGCAAAGAAATTGGTTGTGCTCTATAGGATCAGGCTTACCATGTAACGTGTTTGTCACACAATGTTTAGAACATTTAACACTGGCCTTTGAACTTCTCTTCCTCGCACTGTATTGGTCTGCCACAGTGGTGATTCTGAGCCACTTGTGTTCTTCTAATCTGAAGATGGAAGCAAAAGCAGGACAATTGCTCCTGTGTCATGGCTCCTGCCTCATGTGCTTGAGTACTGAAGTTTGAGACTTTACCTGCCTTCTCTATACAGTAATAAAGTATCTGTATTTTCCTTGGAAACCTGGATTCACCCTCCGCTCTCCAGTGAAACTCAGTGACCCAAGCTTGACAATACCTGTAAAAAAAAAAATAGGTCATTTTAAACTGCAAAAAATATTTTATTTGAAAATGAGACAGTAGATGTAACTTTTTTTTTATAGAAATACAGGTATAAATACAGAATGAAAATCATACATTAGCTGTGCAATTTTTTCAGCATAAACTGATGCCATTTCTTACTTTTTTTGTTCATTGCAATGAAAACTTTGAGAAGTGCTATGAAACTCAATCAGTACAGTATATGCACACCCACGCGAATGCTCGGTGGAGCACTGACTCAGAAATCGGCTATACCTGTATGATGTTGTACCTAGACTCTTGCCGAGCCTCACTGAGACCGCCAGAGACCAGAAACTTCGCAACAGACTTTCAATTTCTTTTAATCTAACGAGAAAGAGACAGCCTGTTGCAGGGTGCAAGCGCAACATTAAGTATTTTTTACATCACATTATTATCTTTGGTGGCCATTTTTGTTGAAAAAACATTTGTTATACTAAAATGTACACTTCATTACAATGAAATCTGTTAAACATGATGTTGTTTGAATGTTTGTCTGGGCCAGCAAAAAGTATTCGTTATTCTGAAAATTTCGTTACTTTGGTATTTGTTATAACAGGATATGACCTGTATAAAGTAACTCGGATAATAAGAAATTCATGAATGTTTTTGTTTTTTCCCCAATATTTGTTATCTTAAACTTATAATCGCAGGATATTTTAACTATGTATTCAGCCATGCTTTTCATCACTCATCTTCAACTACATCCATCCATCCATTATCCAACCTGCTATATCCCAACTTAGAGTCACAGGGTCTGTCGGAGTCAATCCCAGCCAACACAGGGCACAAGGCAGGAAACAAACCCCGGGCAGGGCGCCAGCCCACTGCAGGGCACGCACACACACACACACCAAGCACACACTAGGGACAATTTAGGATAGCCAATGCACCTAACCTGCATGTCTTTGGACTTTGGGAGGAAACCGGAGTACAACCACATCCTCATTATTTAAAATTGCCTCAACAATTTTAGTGTTAAATCATAAACACTTTGAATTTGCAGGTTTTTACACCTATAAGCAACAATTTTATTTTTTTTTCTTTTCAGAGCATTATAGTTACTCAAGAATTTATTAATTCTTTATTGCTACTTTCTGTCTTATTTTGCATTTACATGTTCATCAAAGCCAGATAAGAAAGCCTTCTACCAAAGACCAGGAGTTAATTTCTCTGACTTTTGGATTGTCAAACATGATTAGGAAAGTATTTTCTTCTGTTATTTAACAAGATGGACATAGATTTATTGAAGGCAGACAGTTACGATCAATATTCTCAACATATGCATATGCAACTGAGCTTCCTGGTCTCCAGAAATAACCTTTGATGAAGTCAAGTTAGGTTTCCACACAATTGGATTTGGATCCTATATATCTGCATGGCGTCATGGTTGTGTTGGTTCTCTTGCTCTGACTCCTCATTTTACTACTGTTCTCTTTTTAACTCTTTCTATTTTCTTTTGTTACTTTCCATTTTGAAATTTTATACTTTGCTGTTAATGCACCATCTTATCTTGCTCCAGAACATCATAATGCAATGGGAAAATAATATCCTATATTGCCCAAAATTAGAAAAATTACGTATATGAGGGACAGATCAAACTTTCATTACAAATTGGCAGGATTTTGTCATTTTTGCCGTCAATGAATTGACCATTGTGAACTATTGATATTCTATTGGAAATTTCAGTGATTAATTCCATCTATCCATCAAATGTATTTATTTTTTTTCTTTCTCATCTCTCTTGAGGGGTTTCTAATTTGATTGGCATAAAATATAGTTCCATATTTGGTCTCTTAGTCCTTTATTTAAACTTGTTTGTTATCTTTCCTTTTAATATTTTGTCATATGTTTCTATGTAAATGTTTTACATTTGATGTTTTGCATTTTTGGCTTTTATTTAAGTTAGTTTATTACTTATCTTGTTATTGGCCATATTTTTTATATGTTGAGCCCAAGGGAGGGTGGCCCCTGATGCTGTACCTGTGGCTGCCTGTGGTCTTTATAAGGGCCTTTGATGACTTAGACCACTTGTGTTTTTCGATTAGTTTTTCAGATTTTTTCTATATTGCTTCTAATGGCAGAATGTAAACTGTTCAAATCTTGTTTGCTGACAAACAAAAAATTTTAGTTTTGTTCTTCAGGCCAGGAATTGTTAAATAGTTCCCTTCTTCAACGTGGAATTTATAGCTTTTGGCCTTTTGGAGGCTGCAGGCATCAGACCTGCTTTTGAGTTTCAGCGCCAGGCCTATTCGAGGTTTCCATGCTTACACTTTTGGATTCAGACCTTTTTAATGCCTTTGGGGCCTGAAAACCATAACACTGAAAAGTTAATTTTAATAAACTTCTCCAAATAACAAATTAACAACTATAGTTTACTTATAACAAAATTCATCACAATCAATAAAAAAACTAAAAAATATATTTTCATGACTGCATCGCCACTAATTGCAGGATAAAAAAAATAGTCACAGTTCCTTAGGCATCAGGTTTAGTAGTGTGGTGAAGTTTGGCATTTTGATGATCTTCATTAAAAAATCACAACTATTGATGAAACCCATAAGCAGATTCAAATTGTCAACTGTTGGTAATTAGACAATCCTTTCAGTCACCCAATACTACCTGGTCATCAAATAGGAGCATCAAGTTTAATTGCCACCAATTGTAAATTGAGGGCCAGTCCCTTATTTAACAGCATGTCAGCGCAAGTCCAGGATTAAATCAAAATTATAGCACAATTAGAGAGTTCATAGCACTACAGAGACATTATTTAACAAGCTCCCCGGCACTACTATAACTATAATGAAATTCACTGTGAAAAAATGAACTAAATTTAAAAGGTAAGAACTACACATTTACAGTTTTAGCACTTTAAATTTTACGGCCAGACCACTAGGAGGAATAAATCCTATCCGGCACCAACAGAACTGATAATTCTAACTTGTCTGAAGTAGTGCAGTGTTTCAGGAGGGCCCTTCAACAATGTCAGGGACTGCCATTATTCGCCAATGCTGGAGTGCATTAAGAAATCATAAGAAAAACTAAAATAAAAGACTGCAACGTCCATGAGATGGTAACAGCTCCTACAATTGTCAAGAAGTTATCTTCAGGGATTCTCTTAAGGTAACTTACAGCCTTTGTCAACATCGGGCTGCCAGCTATTAGGATGCATTCCATTTATCGGCAGATCATTAGCCTTGTATGTTTTATTTTGTTTTAGCTTCTTCTCAAGTTCCTTTCCCAAAGCCCAATTCTTTCTCCTTAATATCTCCTTAATCCTCATGCCGCTCGTGAGGAGTTATGAAATTTGATATTAGATAGGACATTTAATTAAAATCCTAATTAAAGTTGATCTAATCATTAGCATGCACCTGCTCCACTTCTCACAAACAAATATTAAATTAGACAGCAAAGGTGGTACGTTTATACTTGTAAAGTAGACAGTCCCTCTCTCTAAATGGGCTTACAGAGCATCTGCTTTGTATATCAATAGGAAATTGTAATTTTTTTAAAAGCTGTTTTTTTTGGAGAGTGTATGTATATGCATGTGCATGCTTAATTTCACTCCAGCAGCTAATTAGATAGTAAACCATACAGCTTGTAAAAAGGTTGTAGCCTTTTCATCAGAAGTATTCTCTTGAATGCCTCTTCAAACCCTAAAGATAGACATGAATTAAATTCAAAATATTAAGCTCCCATACTAGTGAGACAATAGCTTTTTTGTAGTGGAGTCGTGATTTTGATTTAATTCCAAGCGTGATGATAATCTGACAAAAGTGCAGGGATGCATTTTATCAAGCTGACTTATAATCCCCTTCCTTTGATTTCAGTGTTCATGTTTAGTCAAAAAACCAAGATAATAAAACCAGGTACATTTAAGTGCTGCTTCTCATAACCATTAGTTTATTTCTATCTTCCAGTTTTTACCATTCAGTAAACATGTTAAGTTGAACTTATTTTTTTCCCATATTGCATCACTGAGAATAGCATTTGTACAAAATCAATAAGCCTGTGTATACCGATATCAGCTAGAAATTGTAATTTAATATGTGTGGTATATGTGTGGTGCATCTTTTAAGAGCAACTTTGCCTGCTGGACAAGGACTCATGGATATGGATGGAGATAACTTAGAAACTGAAATATAAATATGAACTGATACCTTACCTGTATGTATTAAGAACACTGGGTAAAAACCAAGGTGTGTTTGAAAACCAAATAAACCCCTCAAACCAAGATAAAGTTAAAGTTACAAAGAAAGGGTGTCATTAAACTGAATAAGCTGTCGCAAAAGGTGGTCCAGTGAATTGAAGGAAGTTCTTGTTTAATGCCAGCTCCACTTCCAGCTCATTAGTAGGCAATCTGATATACTATACTGTACTATACACACATGGTTCCAAAACTTAATGCAATTTATAATTCTTTTATTTGCTTTTATTTTTTTTATTTCAAACTGCCATCATTCATACTTTAAAAGAGTACAACAAATTCTACATGATTCATCTGCAGATCTTCTCTAAAGGCGACTAAATCTCATACATATTAATTTTACACCAACAATCAATAATCCAGTAATAGACTGCATCAATAGAAAAGGGATGTAGCACTACAAGCCAAAGCTGAATGTAAATATATGAATTTACATCTCTAAAATCATCTTTTCATACATAAAATTTAAATCCTTCCCTAGAAAGTTTTACAAAATATTCTTATTGATTGTAATTTATGATATAGTTGTTTGAAACTATTGCTGGGACAACTAGATGTATTTTTCACAATCATTATTTTTCTGTATATTCTTTGACAACCTTAACAACCTTGCCAAGAAGCATAAGCAGATGGCTTCTTTGAGTGCTGCCAAAAGTGTGCTGTAGGTTGGATATGGATGAAGAGTCAACTGGAATTTTGGGATTGCTTTTTCAAATGTGAGTGTGGTTATGGCTTTCAGCTTAATTTTTTGTGAGGATAAACACTAATGAAAAGGTTCTGTAATGTTTTAAGAGTTTGAATGTTCAGGTCAGAGTTAAGGGTTTGACCTTGCAGCATAATGTCTGCCTAAATCACTCATTGTGCATCTCAAAAAATGTTGCCATGACTTGTTCAATTAAAAAGGTAACTTCAAAACTTTTTCTTCCAAAGAATCAAACTGAGTATGCCTCTTTCCGAACATTTTCTAATATTAGGTCAGGTCAGATTGGGGAGCATGCAATGGCACAGCACAGTGCCGCACCCACCACACAACGAAACTCCTTGAAACACCTCAACCATACACGTGGTCCAATCCCAACCTTCAGAAGTTATAATCTACTGTATCTGCCGCAGCCAGGTGTTTCGTGGGTGTCCCCTTTGCCTGGGACAGCCACTCGGGTTCTCAACAATGAAGATCCTGTGAACCGGATCACCCTAGGGAAAACGTGCCACATGGTTGTAGAGCCATAACTGATGCTCCCTCATGATGCAGGTAAATGTGCCTCATTCGGGAACTCCATGAGCATCTGCTCTTTCGACACAAAGTCAAACTAGAGGTACTCAAGGATTCTCAGAAGATACAAAGTACGGAAGGAGTCCAGTCTTTATCTCATGTCATTGGATAGCGTCCATGTCTCACAAAGATATAGCAAGACAGGAAGCACCAGAGTTTTAATATTTTTGCAACCTTCATCCTTTTGCAGAGATATCGTGAGCACCGCACATCCCTTTCTAGTGGCCTCATAACTTCCCAAGCTCTCCCAATCCATCTAGAGTCAGCAGAGACATGAATGCTGCTGCCAAAATAAGTAAACCTCCTAATGCAGTTGACACTCTCTCCGCAGACAGACACACTGCTGTGCCCAAGAGATCATTAAAGGTCTGGATCTTAGTTTGCATCCATGACACTCAGAAGCCGAGACACTCAGACTAATAACTCAGTCTCTCGAGAGTCCCGATCATTGACACTGTGAAGAACACAGCATCGTCAGCAAAGTCAAGATCAGTGAGTCTTTCTTCACCAACAGATGATCTCACAGATCTCACCAACTATATGAAGATAAACTCAATTTAGATTATCTTAAATCATATGTGTACTGTCTTTAAATCTCTAAATGTTTGGTAATAATGTTAATTTTGGAATGTTTGATTGACATTTACTACACAGTCCCATAGTTAATGTGCATCATATCATGTCCAAAAAGTGTTCACAATTAGAGGAAGCCAAACCTGTGCACATCACTCTTGTGGTATAATATTAAGGGGCTTGATGTTCGGTTGGAGAGGGAACTGCTGTTAATTTCTTCCCACCTCTGTATGTGGTTTGATCTACCTGATGACAAGTGAATTTATGCCTTTTTAACACAGTCAACTATTATGTGAATGTGTGAGCTATAGAGAGAGAGTTTCTGAACCTGAATGAGGTGCTAGGCTTGCTCTGATTGACTGTTACTTTTGCGAGCTGCACAGCATTACCTGTCGTTAAATCAGCCTCCCACTGGATCACAGTCATACCTCATGCAAACAACTGCAGGGTTTGCTTGGTACTGCACCAGTTTCAGTCCGGTTGTTTCGGTTCAGAGTAGAGTACGACTGATGTGTTCTCGACTATCTAGACATGCAAGAGTGCGGGTGGAAATTGGTCCAGAGCTTGAAAGAACTGCTCCAAATTCACTAGGCATAAAAACACCTTTAAAGTGCTTCTATCAACAGCTTTGTAGCTGTATCATTTTTTTTAAACACCTGTGCATATCTGTTACTCATTACTTCTCCAGCACAAGAAATTCAATAACAGCTGTTGATTAAAAAGTACTTCACCAGATGATGTTCTTTGGAGTTGTAGTAACAAGAGGACATTTCAAATTAATGACTGTATATGAGTTCAAGGAATTTCCTTTGTCTTAAATATAGAAGGTTCTGCAACTGTTATTTCGGCAACCATTTCAGACAGATATAAGGCGGATATAGATATCATAAAATCAGCCACACATTATTACATTGTTCCAAGCAAAATATGAATAGATAAGTAAGTATTGTCAAGCCCGGGTCAAAGAATTGCACAGAAACACAGGAGATTGTAGAACCAGGAACTTTATTCAAACACTTCAAACAAAAATGTCTCTTTCAGAATAAAACAAGCTCAGTATACAGTTAATTCTCAATTAAAGAATAGACAAACATCATAGGGGAGCACAATGGGAGCGGGACCCCCAATAGGAGCAGAGGATGTCTGGGGGGAGGAGAGAGAAACAAAGCAATCAGCCAACAGGACAGGTGCTGTTCACGTTTTTAAGTATGTGTAGTGTCGCGCGAGAAGCATATCACGTGACAGAGCAGCGGCAAGTAAGGGAGCAATGTGAAGGTAGTCTATCAGCATTTTTAACAGGGTTTTTTTGAGGAGCATCCATGTCTTCTAGGGGTGCGTTCAGCCCACCCGCTCACAGTATATATTATATGAGTAGTCAGGATAAGTTACTTAAAGATAGATAGAAACTAAGGTAGAAGCAGCATACAAAATACAGATCACATACAAACATAAAATATACCCATATGAGTGACAACACAAAAGTGCTAGATATTACTGCAATTACATTACACATATCACAAACAAACATTTACATTTTTAACATACTCAATTGCACTATGAGTGACACTCAGGAAATCAGTAGATTGACCAGGATAGGCTCTCAGAAGGCAATCTTCTATGGTGCCATGAACTGTCTGCCTTGAAGCACCACAGTCGCTTTGTGGAGTGAGTTGTCTGAATCTCAACATCTACCATGATTGGCTCTAATTCTTTTGATGCTAGACTATATTCTTAGGGGCAGGTCAAAACCAGATGGTTATTCAGATGTTCACAGTATAATGTGAGATGACTTCCCATTCTCTGCTCCAAAATCTGGTAAGGTTAAAATCGTTTTCATACAAAATTTTATCTTTTACAAGTGGTGGAACCCTGAACAGAAGTCTGTTAATACTCACATCATTAGGAAAAGAGTGAACGGGAATTTGCAAAAGGGTCATTTTTAAAAATTTTCTGATATTTCCTTACAAGTGAGCTTTCTCTGCATACAGTAAGTGAGGTGGAGGAAAATGACTTAATATGGGCAACCAGTAGGTAGGAGTAGATTTGATTGTTTCTGAAATTATTTGCGTGTTGTGATTTAATTCTATACCCATCACTTTTGTGTAGGCACTGTTGAGCCATGCAGGGAGCAATATTCTACAGCAGAATAGACCAATCATAGGGCATAAATGTGCAGCATAGACGCTGAACAGCTCCACAATGTGTGCAGAATGTTATTCCAAGTTTGGAGTTCAGAAGCAGTTTTTGAAAGATGCTGTTTACAGCTCAACGGCCTATCCAGGGTCACATCCATATACTTAGGGTTTTTATTAGACATTAAAGCACTGTTATCAAATTGTACCTTGAGTTCTTTATTTGCTAGTTTGTTGTTCAAATTGAAGCACGTAGCCTCTGTTTTAGTTGAAATCTCCATTCACCCTAAGCTGGCTAGGTCACATGTCAGTATTTCACCTGTTGCTTCACTGCTTCTGTGCTGTGTAGCTATTGCCCAGTCCTATGCATATCCATACTTTTTGGATTTTATCGCAGGTACCTGTATATCAGGCAATATAAATGCTAAAAAGTAATGAAACTAAAACTGAACCTTGGGGGAGTCAGTCATTAAGTTTCATTTGTCTGCTTCTCATGTTGCCCATAACAACTTGGAAGGGTCTGTTGTTGAGCATTCCATTTGAGTAGGGTTTTTTTTTAACATTTTAGTTATTTATTAAAATCAAACATCATTCCATACAAGCAAGTCAAATTTTAGACTTGGTTCAAGGTTGACTTGACTTGAATCGATTGAGTAGTTTTCTGATAGGATATGATGCAAAGGAACTTCCAGATTAGTCCTTGACTCCAGACAGTGCCTTATGCTGCTGTTAAATCAATAAACACAACTGACGTCTTGAGTTGTCTTTGGAAACCTGTATATATGGTATATCTACTTGGGAAGATACAAGTTCGCTAATTTCAATAGATCTTTCTGTGTCTGTTTCTCATAACATCTTAGATAGATAGATAGATAGATAGATAGATAGATAGATAGATAGATAGATAGATAGATAGATAGAT
>JANRMT010062803.1:10602190-10688495 GCA_026402145.1 Polypterus bichir lapradei
GATAGATAGATAGATAGATAGATAGATAGATAGATAGATAGATAGATTATGGCTAGCTTAGTCATCTATCTATCTGACTATTACAGACTTCATCATTGCAGGACTATTGCACTGTTGTCTTAAAAGAGATTCCTACTGAGAAGATTTAGAGGCTAAAGCTTATTTAAAACAATGCTGCCAGGATACTGACCAAGACAAAAAAGCAGGTCCACATCACCCCTTCGATTTCAACGTTACATTGAAATAGTGCCACCCCTAGCCATGACTGGGGGTCTAAGTGGAATTCTCTTATGCAATCCCACCGCACACCTTCCTGAATCCACTACATTAGAATTTCTTATAACAGCTTTAATTTAACAATATATATATAAATAAATAATTAATAAACAAAAAACACACATCCCAAATGTAACTATAAATATTTTAAAACAAATATTAAAAAAATAATAATAATAACTTGATTGTATTTAGGGGTTTCTTCAGACTATTTGTTGTATATCACAACAGCACATGTCTGAATTTTCTGAAGGCAGATCCAACTATTTGGTCATCACGTGGCAGCCTCTGTGTAAGGTCTGAGCTGATACTCATGACGGCCAAGCTGCCTATATGGTCCCATAACTGGGAAGGTTGCTGTAATCCAGAGGTCAACCCGTAGATCTGGACTTCAATGGCATTTAATGGCAGTAATATACCAATTGATTTGTTTCCTTTACAAATGAAAGCTTAATTAGGAATAATAATAATAATAATAACAATAACAATAATAATAATAATAATAATGGTCCAGGGTATCAATGTACTGTTCTTTGTTACATACATACATAACAATTTTAACACTACTACTACTAATAATAATAAATAATACAAACTACAACTATGACTACTACTAATAAAAACTTCTACTACTACTGCTGAAAATGTTTAATAAACTTACTTAATTCAGAAAATAAAGTTTCAAAGTGAAGCTGAATATTTAGATAGTTAAAAATGAGCATGTGAATATATAAACCATACTTATGAATTTATATAAACTTTTTTTTTATTTTTCCAATGACAGCAGATAGTAGTAAGGTATTAACTTAATCAGTAATGTTAGCTGCCAATAAAATTAACCAACAATTGAAACTGATATGAGCTAATTGCTCTTTTTGTATCTCAAAGTTGTTTGCATGGTGCTTTCCCACCATACAGCCAGCAACTAAATAGTAAACTTCAGATTCTATGTGTTGCTAAAGTTTGGTAACATCAGATAATATCTGTTAAACACTCGATATAAAAACTGTCACACATAATGCTGGATTACTCCAGTAAACCACTATATTTAGAGTACTGGCAGCAACTGTAATGTTATCAAGCTTACCTGAAGTTGGACAGATTTAGATTTCTAAACACAACAGATAGTGCAGCACAAGCTGCTTCTTCATGCTTTCATTGTTTTGTTTTGTTTTTTTTTTTTCTTTTCTGTGGTCCTGATTGGTGTTGACTTGAAGCCGTCTCTCTGCTCATTTATAGAAAATAATCACAAAGGTGACTGTCAATGACTTTAATTTGACGATGCATGAAACAGCAATAACCCCAATAGAGTCACGCTGTGGGCCTCCAGAGCTCTGCATTCTAATTTAGTCAAGAACAAGTAAACCAATTGACAAAAATATGCAATCCAATTAGTTGTCCAGCAGAGCTCCTGAATCTGTGAACCCCCAATGGGCCATCCCACGTTGGTCCTCTGATCACAGGCGCCACACACAGTTACAGGATCTGCGTATCAGAAGGGGAGGCTCCGCAATGAAACAGGGTATAAATTTCTTCATCTATATTTTGATTTTCACATTTATGCTTGGACTTAACCCACCATATATGCAAGAGTTGTTCCAACATTGACCAATTTTAGCCTTAGGTTTTCCTTAACTTCACATAATCGTGCCTTCATTCATTTTTACCCCAATCTCTGAAATTAATTCCAAGTTAAACTTTCATTTATTCACACTTTAGCATGTTTAAGATCTGGTTCTATAAATCACTTATTTACATAGGTGTTTTTGTGATATTGATATGACTAAAATTAGTGCCTTTTTTACATATGTTTTAGGCATTTTGTCATTAATTTTCTATTACAAATCTTTATTTCTATGGAAACACTTGAAGTACTAGCATATGAAGTGTACTATAAAATTGATGGATTGTTACTATTAGTTGACTTACAGAGAGACAGCTAGGTAGAAGTGATTCACAACAGAGAGAAAAAAAAACTTCTATATAAATTAGAAAGAAGCAACCAACCTCCTTGCTTTGCTAGTAGTGTGGTTTATGGCTCTGTGCAGTGTTATTATCCTCTGAAGACAACATTTTAAAAGCAGCTAAAAATATATGTGCAATGCAAACATGCAACTTCTTATTTTTGGTTTTGATCAGAACTGTGATTTGCAACTCATTGACAGCAGGCTGTTACTTGAAGAGCCCTTGTAAGAATTTTTTCACTGAATAATTGATAAATGGCATCCTCATTTAACCTGTGCTTCAGAACTCGCAGCACAATGTTGTATGCCAAGAAAAAAGTGTGAAGCTGAAGAAGTTAAACAGCATTTGTGTGATGCTTTAAGCAAGTTCCCAGGCATATCCTTTCATTTTTATAATGATTTATAAAATGCATAAAGAAACTATAAATCATTATTTGGTTTGCCCTCACTGAACACTTTTATATCTATTTGCAGAATGCTTGACACTATGCTCTTACTTTAAACAACTTTAGCAGAAGCCTGTGACAGGAAGACACTGATATATCCTTACAAATTGCCCAAGAAATCTGCAGGATTATAATTTCTATGCTGACCATCTGTACTGTTGATTTATAAATACAGTAAGAAAATTGAATGGAAAATAACAAATACAAGGTTCAAGAGATTCTATCATGGTTAAATATCTTTTTTGGTTCATGTTTATATTGCTGATATTTAAACATCCAGGCAGTTTCTGAAATTACTTTTGCCCTTGCAGGATCATGGGAAGTCAGAGGTCATCCCAAAGTCCTATATTTTAAGGCAGGGACCGTTCCTTATAGGGTATGCCAACCTATCAAAAGGCACACCCTCACTTACTTACTGTCCTGACTTAGTGCCACCAGTAGACTTAACAGGCACTTCTTTGTGATGTACGAGGAATCCACAGTATCTGCAAAAACATCACATTGACTCAGGGAGAACATTCACAGTCCACATAGATAGTTACCGACTTAGAAACTGAAGCCAGGCTCCCTATTTAATTTAACCAAAACACTAAAGAAAAAAATGGATCTGCTCCCACACTGTGCTTACTTTTTAGGTTTTCATTTCCTTTATAATTTTGTTTTACATCTATGTAAGAGCCAATCATAGAAAGTTAAAGCTTTTAGTTAAACTCATATTAGTGTTTGCTTAATTAGAAAAGAATATAAATTTTCTTTCATAGTCATAGACAATGGTATAGTCTTTTCCCCGTATAAGTTAGTAAGAGATAGAAATTTCTAGCTATAACTGAGATGCAGTGTGTTAATTGTGTCAGTTGTTTAGAACAGGTCCCAGTACACAGGGACTTATAAGATCCATTTTCAACTCAGAAATGGGATAGGCATACAGTTTTCTGACCATCATTTTAAAATGGTTCAGAAACATTTGGAAATGATTTAACTGAAATGATAAACTTAAAGAAATGTAACAAGATTTAAGCTTTGAACAGAACTTTTCTTAACAAGAACTTTTCTTTTTTTTTTGCTATTTTAATTTTCTTTTTTGTGTGAACTGTTTCACTTTGAATTTTAACTAAAATTTTTAAAAACGAAGATATTTTGTCTGTGGAATCATTTCGGCACATCAGGCTTTTGTTTAATCCAGTTTTTTAAGTTAGAGCTGATGAACTTTGGTAATTTTGGAAAAGCACAGCTACAATCGTTTTTGATTTATTTTCTGTATTATAGTTAAGGGAAATTAGTCACTTACAGGACAAAACTTCCATTTCTAAATGATTTAGTCAGTGTCATTGACTTCAAAATTTCTCCAAGATTTAAGTTATTTATTGAAGCTTATGTGAAAATTCCAAATACATGAAGAGTTCTGCATTTTATTAGTACTAATAAACCACAACAAATAATGGGAATATGTATGCAAAATATTTGGAAATTTTGCTGGAAACATTTTATAAAACTTCCTTTCCAAAATATTTTTGTTTCACATATATTTCACTTTAATGAAAGAAAATCAAACTTTTTTTTAAATACTCTTGAGGTACTTAATTTCTCATTGCTCTAAGTGCAGGAGGAGGATGATGGAAAGACTTTGGCAGCTTTGTTTAAATTTTACTTAATAAAGTATGTTTTGCATAAGAAGAGCATACAGTGTCTATAAAAATTATTTACCTCCTTGAATGTTTTCACATTTTATCGTATTACATTGAATCACATTGGATTTAATTTGGCTTTTTTTTTTACACTGATCAACAAAAAAAGACTTATTAATGTCTAAGAGAAAACAGATCTCTGCAAAGTGGTCTAAATTAATGCTAAATATAAAACACTATTAAAAATACTTCCAAGATGGATGTCCTTTATTGCAACAAGCTTGAGGGATCTCATCATATGCATAAATCACTGCAGTTACTACAATCCTTACGCAGCCTGACAGCACTTTAGCAGTCCTGAGGAAAAACTGCAGTGTCCAGATATGCAAGGCTGATAATAAGAGACCCGTCCACATAGACTCAAGGCTGTCATGGCTGCCAAAGGCGCATCTACTAAATACTGACTTGAAAGGGGTGACTACTTATGTGATCAACTATTCTGTGCTTTAAGGTTATAATTGATTTACACCATTTTGATTTCACTTCCATCATCCTGACCATTGGTAGCAATAATGAATAGAATTCAGAGAATTATTATATATTAATATATTACTTATATAATAATATATTATATATTAGAGTACCAATATATAGGCACTGTATACATAATAATATTCATTTGGTATCCATTATTCTGTGACATCCTCTATCTATCTATCCGTCTATCTCAATAGATAGCTAGCTAGCTGCCTAGTTAGCTTCCTGTCTTTTTTAAATACCTTGCAATCTTGCAATGTTTTAAATACCTTGCAATGTTAGCTTTACATCTGATATATATAGTTTTAAACTTTTAATTTTTAGTGTAGATAACTTTAATTTGCAGGTCATAATGCTGAAACTAAATACTAAATAGGCAGATCAGCTTAGAAGTTGAAGCAACTGCTAGTTATGATGAAGAAGGACATATGAAAGTATAACTCCATAGATTCTGGAGAATGGTTCCCATATTTAATGTATGTGTCCATTGTGAAATCCAGCTGAGAAACATATTTTGTCATAATGTCGGGTATAAGGCAGGAATCAGTCCTACATGAGTCACTGTACACTCACACACACATACACACTCTTAATCATGTGGGGCCTATTAATAGTATGGAACATAGAGATGCACATCTAAGATACACATCTTTATTTTTGGGAGTATGGGAAGAAAGCTGGAGTATTCAGAGAAAAGAAATGCACAAATATGTGGGGGACTTTTTGGCTAAGCACTGAGCCACTGTCTTGCCAATATGTAATTTTAATTACAACAGACTAAATAAATAAAAGATTTTAGTTTTTTTGGGTAATCAGAAAATGCATCATGTGATACTTATCATTGCTTGTTCACATTGTCAAGGCCCTGGGTTTAGTTCCTCATGAGGTCACTGGTTTGTAGCTTTCACACTCTGTGTTCATGCAGGTTTTCATATGGTATTTCCCAAAATGTGCCACTTCATTACCATTACTTAATGAAAAAAACAAAAAATGTTTAGAAAATCAATGCCTTGTTGGACTGTGATGAACTCTAACAACAATCCACATGGTTGTAGTTTATGTAGTGCCTTTCTGTACGAAACACTATTCCAAAATACTTCATATGTTCTTGCATATCATGCAGCTGTTTACAATGATTTTCTGCAGCTTGAGTGCAGGCAGGCTAAGCTACTTGATCAGAGCCACATAATGGATCCGAAGCAGAAACAAAGATGGAAATCTTGTGATTTACAATCCACTCACTGTCTGCCTTAAAATAAATGGATAGTATTCGGATTTATATGTTTAAATAGGAATCTTTCTTTAGCTAACATTTATTAAGATATATACTGTAAGTGCCATGGAAGACAGAGAACAAGAGAATGATTTCTTTTCCAGCCAGAAAAATATAAGGGGTATACTAGCAGTTCCTTTCCCCATGTGACAGGTGAAAGTGGTCCTCTTGAGGCATCTCGCAGGGGTATATGGGATTTAAAGTCCAGAAGTGCAGCTCAGTTGGCGCCCCCTATTGGTTACAATATTTTTAACGACCATGTTTTAGGGCATGGCATGTTCAATTATTTATACAAACCAGACTTTTAGAGCTAACATGTCAAACTGCAATTTAATTGTTTCTTGTTTAACAAACAAAATAGTAGAATAAAAGGCCTAATTAATGAACACATAGACTAGATACTGTCTGCCTCTGTCTCTAGGAGTATTACCATGAAATAATAAAATAAAAAAAAATTAAACTTTTAAAAAATATTGGAATTATTAATTTCTAGCTCCAGCATTTAATGGCCCTTGTCATGTTGCACATTTTACGTATTTTGTCTAAGTGCACATGACCTTCACCTTACCTAAACATAAATTTAGTAAAACCACACCAGGGCAAATATGATTGATCTTCAAATTTTCTTTGATTGAGGGTCTACTGCTCTAACTGGAACACATTGTTAGAATACTGAATATATACAGTATTACATGAGTTCTGTTACATCTGACATAAAACATTTATTATAAAGTGTGTTTAAATAAGCTGATCTGCTCAATCTGTATTTGTTTTTTTAAGATCCTGTTCACAAGATGATAAAAAGTAAAAGCCATATGTTTTCCACTCTTACAGTCAGTGAACATATAAATACTGAATACTAAATTACACACAGAAAACTCAGTGGACTGATTATTTTTTCAGTGAGGTTCATTTGATTAACCTGATGGGTCCTCTTTATGCTTTGTGCTGACTGTGATGTGTTTGATATTTTCTGTTTTTTGTACTGTGCACACTATACTTTTGTTTTAGTTTACATTTTAGTTTTTATGATTGCACCACTCATTATTATTCCTCTTCCTACAGTATCTGAAATTACAGCTCCATGACATGAAGAAAACCTAAGATGACATCAGAATGTAAATGATAGTAGAAGTACTCCTTTACTGATTGACATCTCAAGGGCATTCAGTTTTATCATTATTGCACAAATAAGTCTCTTCAGATTGATTGATTTACAAATATTGAGACACATGATGTCACAGGTCATTTTTTTGTAAATTTTGAGATGTATGCAGCTTTCTGCTTGAGACATTTTTTTAATCTATCTATGTATCTATCTATCTATTTTTTGAAGTGTCCTCAAACAAGAGTGAATGCAAATATGGCCTTGATTATTATAAATAAACAGACATAAAAGGGTAAAGAAAATGTATTCGAAAATACCAAATAAAAAGCAAAAAGCAAATAATTTTATAGCTACTCTACCCCTACTTCTACAGGATAATAATTGCCATTCTTTCTGGTCCACCTGAAAGTGAAGTACTACTCAAGCACATTTCCTTTCTCTAAACATTCCTAAATCTCTGGCTTCTACCTCCCACCCCCCAAACTAAACCTCTGTTCTGCTTATATTCTGCTTATATTCTGTCTATTAGTTCAATGGAGAAATGAGCTTTTACAACCTGGCCAGGGACTTTTGTGGATTAGAAATACCTTCTGTAATTCCTGGGGCCATGTGACACCCATATAGTCTGGAAATCACAATACAGCACATAACAGGTAGCTACTGTACTTATAATATAATAGTTTCAATGCTGCCCTTTATCTGACTAAAGAAACTGCTGATAAATGATCTCCCATAGACCACTGCACTAATCCCACTACTATATGCTGTGTAGGACCCTGTCTCTGATGGGGGAGTGCTCCATGTTCAGGCTATGTCTGTTTTTTGGTCCTTACTTAGCACTGCTTTGCACTATATTGTGTAATGCTTTAAGACATTACATTTATGCTTTTCTCACTACTCAAAGCACTTTACAGCGTTCAACCACCAACAATGTGCAGCATCCACCTGGACGATGCAATGGCAGTCATTATTCTCCCAGTAATCTTACCACACATTAGCTATTAGGTGGTGAAAGGGTGAGGGAGATAGTGAGTCAGTTAGGAACAGGGGAGCATCGAGCTGGTGGAAGAACTCAAATCCCAAAAATAATAACAGTAGAATGAACTACAAGGTGCATGGTTTGTCAGTCTCCTATTCTGCCCTTCAAACTTGCATTACTGCAACTAAAACTGTCTTTTATTGCATTGTTAAAGTGTGTTTCTTGAAAACATGCCAAATGACACATTTACTTTTTTAGGATTGCTAGAGGCAGAAAAAGACTAGTATCCTTTTTATATTAGCATAAAATCTTTTTCTGTATCAGCATGATCACACCAGTAACCCATTTAAGATTTAAGAGACATCTATCTATCTATCTTAGTTAGAAAAATCTTGTTTCAATCTAGTCTGTGTCAAATGTAAACTTTCAATACTTCTTTTAAATTTTGTCTGTTACAACTATGAAAAACATGGTAAAAGCTGTTTCCTTTCTTCTATTCACTACTGATAAAAATGCAAAACAAAGCCCATTCTTTAAAAGACCTGGTATATGTGAAATTAGCAAGGCAAGTAAAGGAGTGTTGTAAACCTTTATAAAAACTGCATGTATATTTTATAAGTTGTTCATTCTGCTAGAGACCTGAATCTCCTTATAAGGATAAACATGCATATGTTGGTAATTAATATCGTAACTTACTTTTTCTTACACAGTAACAAAGAGAAATATTTGAGAGTGATCACCACCTTCCTAATGAAACATCTATAAAAGGCTTCCATACGACTATGGTCTAACACAAAAAATGTAAAATAAATCTCTCTTCTTTCTAAACAATCAAAGGTCAAATTTTCCAATCTACCATAACTCTGTTTTGCATCTACTCTGTCTAAGGTTCTGTGGCTTCACAGGATGCATTTCCAAAATGTGGTGCACCTAATTTTATTATTTCTGTGATGATTTAATAGAAATAGATAACATAGCATGCTGCCATGCAACAGCACTAAAAGGATTATGGCATATTTTAGCATACCTTACCATAGAATGATGAAAACAGTGTAGACTGTGATTAAAATGCCACATTTTAAAGAGAAATGCCTGTGTATGGCTCACAGTATGTTAAGGCTTGCACTGACGAGTCTACACAGAACATGAGGGACCTTATGTTTTGGTACAGTGACAAATTAAAAGCAGCAGGATGGTATACAATGATGGAAACAAAGCTTTAAAAATGGACACCACAACTGAAACAAAGCATTCTGCCACAAAAAAGAATCGAGGCAGGTGTTTTAATGGTGAAAAATCTGGAGATGAAATGTAGTCTGAAATCCATTGTAAAGCTTAATCAAAATTCCAGAAATCAAAGTTAAAGGAAATCAAAGCCGAAACCAGAAGATCAATAAACAAAATGCACTTGCCACTCTGACAGCTGATGTTTATACCCTTTAACCCGGGTTGTGACGTCCAGTTCTTCTGCATATCAACATGGCTTACAACGCTACACAAACTAAGCCAAAATAAGAAGCAAAAATCGAAGCAAAAAAATAAATCACAGAAAAGAGTCAAAACCAAAAAAAAGCAGACAGAATAACGAATCATAAAATAGATTTTCTAAAGGGTTTTGTGAAACCCGTAAATTTGGACCTTTTAAATCCATCACATTGTCAACTCAATATCTGATGGCACCACACTACCAACACAGGAGCTGATCTAATAACAGAAAGATAAAATACTGGTGATCACAAATAACCAGGATGGTGGCAAAAATGGTACAAAATAATTCATAATAAGAAAACTAGCAGAACATTCAGAATCTAGGACTCAAGAAAACCCAAAATGAGTGCTCAACTTTGTAAACTGATGCAGAAAAACTGATAAAAAAATAATAATAAACCCTTTCATGGCACCTTAAATGTACAAAACTTCTTCATGAAAAATAACAAAAAGTTAAGATGTAAAAATTAATAATGAAAAGAAAATAAAACAAAAGGAAAATAACTAACACATTTGGTCTGGTTGCAAACATTACCAGGCAGTGATGAAAACAAAATGTCAAATGAGGAGGAATTGTGCCAGAAAATGTACTACAAGTGAATTTGAAAACAAGGCATCACAAACTTTGGAAACTGTACCTAAATTAGCATTAACCATAAAGGCAGCAAAAATCAAACCTGGATTTTACTAAGCTAATTTAGGATAGAAGAAGCTCTCCCTTGTGTTCTTTTTATTTCTACTGGGGCTTTTTTCTAAGACTATTCCAACTTTATTCTTCACTGACCACCAGTTTTCACATAATACAACATTCTTAAACCTGTCCTGTTCTAATTCAGAGTATATTCTGGCAGTATTGTTGTGTTACACAATGGCAATAAAGTGCTTGAACAAGACAGGAACCTTCTCTGGAAAGAGTCCCGGTTCACATCAGGGTTTCACTCACACTCCTATCCATCCATCCATTCTTCCGCTTATCCGAGATTGGGTCGCAGGGGCAGCAGCTTGAGTAGAGATGCCCAGACTTCCTTCTCCCTGGCCACTTTTACTAGCTCTTCTGGGGAAATCCCGAGGCGTTCCCAGGCCAGCTGAGAGACATAGTCCCTCCAGCATGTCCTGGATCTTCCCTGGGGCCTCCTCCCGGTTAGACGTGCCCAGAACACCTCACCAGGGAGGTGTCCAGGAGGCATCCTGATCAGATGCCCGAGTCACCTCATCTGACTCCTCTCAATGCAGAGGAGCAGTGGCTCTACTCTGAGCTCCTCCCAGATGACTGAGCTTCTCACCCTATCTTTAAGGGAAAGCTCAGACACCCTGCAGAGGAAACTCATTTCAGTCGCTTGTATTCGCGAAATCAATCTTTCGGTCACTATCCACAGCTCATGACCATAGATGAGGGTAGGAACGTAGATCGACTGGTAAGGAGCTCAGCTCCTTTTTCGCCACGACAGACCGATGCAGAGCCCGCATCACTGCGGACGCTGCACCGATCCACCTGTCGATCTCCCGCTGCCTTCTTCCCTCACTCGTGAACAAAACCCCGAGATACTTGAACTCCTCCACTTGGGGCAGGATCTCGCTCCCAACCCTTAGAGGGCACTCCACCCTTTTCCGGCTGAGGACCATGGTCTTGGATTTGGAGGCGCTGATTCCCATCCCAGCCGCTTCACACTCGGCAGCAAACCGATCCAGAGAGAGCTGAAGATCATGGCATGATGAAGCAAACAGGACAACATCATCTGCAAAAAGCAGTGACCTAATCCTGACCCCACCAAACCAGACCCCCTCAGTGCCCTGGCTGCACCTAGAAATTCTGTCCATAAAAGTTATGAACAGAATCGGTGACAAAGGGCAGCCCTGGCAGAGTCCAACTCTATCCGGAAACGGGTTTGACTTACTGCTGGCAATGCGGACCAAGCTCTGACACCGGTTGTACAGAGACCGAACAGCTCTTATCAGGGGGTCCAGTACCCCATACTCTCGGAGAACCCCCCCCACAGGATTCCCTGAGGTACAAAGTCGAACGCCTTTTCCAAGTCTACAAAACACATATAGACTGGTTGGGCAAACTCCCATGCACCCTCCAGGACCCTGCCAAGGGTGTAGAGCTGATCCACTGTTCCGCGACTAGGACAAAAACCACACTGTTCCTCCTGAATCCGAGGTTCGACTATCCGACAGAGCCCCCCCTCCAGGACCCCCGAATAGACTTTTCGAGGGAGGCTGAGGAGTATGATCCCTCTTTAGTTGGAACACACCCTCCGGTCCCCTTTCTTAAAGAGGGGGACTACCACCCCGGTCTGCCAATCCAGAGGCACTGTCCCTGATGTCCATGCGATGTTGCAGAGGCGTGTCAACCAAGACAGTCTTACAACATCCAGAGCCTTGAGGAACTCCGGGTGTATTTCATCCACCCTTAGGACCCTGCCACCAAGGAGTTTTTTGACCACCTCAGTGACCTCAGTCCCAGAGATAGGAGAGCCCACCTCTGAATCCCCAGGCTCTGCTTCCTCATTGGAAGGCATGTTAGTGGGATTGAGGAGGTCTTTCGAAGTACTCCCCCCTCCGACTCACAACGTCCCAAGTCAAGATTAGTAGCGCGCCATCCCCACCATACACAGTGTTCACATTGCATTGCTTTCCCCACCTGAGATGCCGGATGGTGGACCAGAATCTCCTCCAAGCCATCCGGAAGTCGTTTTCCATGGCCTCCCCAAACTCCTCCCACGCCCGAGTTTTTGCCTCAGCAACCACCGATGCCTCATTCCGCTTGGCCTGCTGGTACCTACTAGCTGCCTCCGGAGTCCCACAGGACAAAGGAGTCCTGTAGGACTCCTTCTTCAGCTTGACGGCATCCCTCACCGCCAGTGTCCATCAACAGGTTCAGGGATTGCCGCCACAACAGGCACCAACCACCTTACGGCCACAGCTCAACTCAGCCACCTCTACAATAAAGGTACGGAATATGGCCCATTCGGACTCAATGTCCCCCACCTCCATCGGGACATGGTCAAAGTTCTGCCGGAGGTGGGAGTTGAAACTACTTCTGATAGGGGACTCTGCCTGATGTTTCCAGTAGACCCTCACAATACGTTTGGGCCTACCAGGCCTGACCAGCATCCTCTCCCACCATCGAAGCCAACTCACCACCAGGTGGTGATTAGTTGGCAGCTCCACCCCTCTCTTCATCTGAGTGTCCAAGACATGTGGCTGCAAGTCCGACAACACAACCACGAAGGCCTATGTGTGATATGGATCACACTCCTGCGTAAAGTCAATTTTAAGTCAGCATTCAACATGATACATACATCTTTGGAAGTGTGGAATTAAAACTGGAGTACCCAAAGGAAAACTCATGCAGACACAGGGAGAATGTCAAGTCAACATACAATTCAACATGGATACCAACAATATCTTTCCATTAGTTAACAGATGAACTATGGCCAGATGATAACAGTGGAGATTAAAATAGTAAAAGAGAAAGTCAAACATAAAGTTGCAGTGCCTCATCCAGATACTGAAAAGAGAAACAGAATAGAGGAGGGTTAGTAATGATTTAAAAATATTGTAATACTCTTATTTCTGTACAGATGACTATCAAACAGAAATGGAGCTTGCACAGTGATTCAGCAGCTCTAGTCAGGGTATGCTAGCCTAAAGTTTTGTGTCTTCAGCCTGGATTTAAAACCTGAGTCTGAATTGGCATCTCTTATATTAGCAGGAAGACCATTCCACAGCTTTTGGGCCCTCTAACTAAAAGCTTGACCTCCCACTGTTATTTTATTAATCCTTGGACTTTTAAGTAGGCCAGAGTTTGTGATCTCAATGTGTGGTCTTGTTTGTAAGTAATGAGCTTGTAAGTAATTGAGAAAGATAAAAAGGTAACACATCAGGAGTGTAATTGTTACCAATTAGTAATCCATTAAGGGTTTAACTAGCAAGTCCTTTTAATGTGAAGTGCAGGAAGGTGTAAGGCTAGATGGGCTCATATTAAATGCATTTGCCATAATTCTACCAAACCCATTGTTTTAATGTAGAGTAGGTTCCCTAATTTCAGAAAACTCTGTTTAATGAGGACAAAAAGTGTGATCCTGAGAACAGCAGACAAAATGAAATGCCTTGTAGACTCCAATAAAATGAAGAATAAAAATCTGATCTGTGCAGGGTTATAATGCACTTGGAGATCTTACTTTGTTCTTGAGATAACTGATTTAGGATTGAACTCGTGATGACAGTTCTATTAGGAGACACTCTTAATGGAGTTTGGCTTTAAATGAATACATATGAACAATAATCCAGGATGCTGGATGCATAAAGCAGCAGAATTAACCTCTACATTGGTGGTTCCCAACTTCAGTCCTGGAGGTCCACTTTGGCTGCAAATTTTAAACCCAACCAGTTTCTTCTTTTAATGGGACTTCTTCCACAGTTAAGTAAGTGGACTTTATGTTTAAAATCAATGAAGAAATTACAAACTGTTTATTGTAAATAAATAAAGAAATGAAACAAGAATTTGTCTGTTAGATAGATAAGAATTCATTATTTTTGGTTAATATTTTGTTATGTTTAATGTAATGTTTATATGATGTTATTTATTAATAAGCACAGTGGATAACACTAAAATAACTGTCCTTCAGCATTTGGTGTCATTTGCCCTGGTTCCTACTCTGCTGGTCATTAAATGTCAATATTCAGATACAATTACGGAAGCAAACTACACAAAATAAATGAATTAAAAGAAAATATCAAAACAGGGTTAAGAAGTTAAGGATATGGAAAAATACAAATAGTTCTGAAATTCTTATAAATATAAATCTCATAGTACTGCACTTTTCTGAATGCAAAATAAGAAAAGAAATAAATAGGACAGTATACTAAGCAATGAGATCAATTAAAGGTAAAATAACTCCATGAGTGTGGAACAGGTTGGAATGAAAACCTAAAGTCACAGTGACCTGCCAGAATTAAACCTGAGCATAACTGCACTACATCACCCTTGTAACAAGCTGACCTCCATCAAGGCTGCCTCTTAATAGAACACTCATCATCAATTCAATCCTAAATCAGTTATCTCAAGAAAAAAAGGACAAGGCTCATATAGTAGAAACATGACTGTATGTCTTCCTCAGTAGAATTTGGGTGGTCTGTCACAGTAGTGCTCCATATGCAATGTAATCCTGCACAGATCAGATTTATTTTATCAATTTCAATGGAGTCAGCAGGATCACACTTACATTCCTCTTTCAGCACACCTTTCTGAAATTAGGGAACATATTATACACTAAAACAAGAGAAAAGACATAATTTGGACAATGTGCTTCATATGAGCCCATTTAGCCATACATCTTCTTGCCTTTAATAATAAAAAGGAAGTTAAGACCCTAATGGATCACTAATCGGTATCAATTACACTCCTGATGTATTACTTTTTTTTATTTGTCTCAATATTAAGCCTCATCTTGTTTTGTTAGCAACACTAAAATAGCCAAAAAAAGAGTGATTACAGCACAGAAGAAGCTGTACCCATGTAATAATGAGATGTCATCCAATGAGATCCACGTGCACCTGTTGAAAGCTACATTGAAAAGCCTTTTTTTATTTTCACCCTGAGCTGTAGCTAATAATGCAGCAAGATTTAACTTACAGAAGATGACCTTCAAATTGTGAGAAGCTAATAACTTTCATTCACTATGAAAAAATACATATATAAACAATTTTCTTTTTCCCCAAAGAATCCACAAGGTCAAGCTCAAATTAGGTCACTGACTTTCTCCTTTCCAATCAATGTGTGAATGTTGGGGGTGATAAGTTTTTTTTATTCTGACTCGGGTAATTATTTGCCAATTTCCTTTGGCCGAGCCTCTGCCTTCTGATCCAGGAGAAAGCCTCTGTAAACTAAATGCAATGTGACTAAGCCTACAGTACATTCCAGGCCTCTAGCAGCAGCGGTCTGCCTTGCTAGCCATGTCTTTGGGGACACATCCTGTGCTAATCCACTTACACATGCACCCACTTCATTTTGCACAAAAATGCTTTTTCTGTCACTACTTGCTGGAGATAATAGGCCTTTACATTAAAAATGTACCTTCTGCTGTCAACACGCCATCCAGGATTTTTACAAAACTCCTTTGTATCATCACTGGGGCCACCTACTCAAAAAAGCAACATAAAGCAAAATGTAAACTCAGTAAGGAACCATAATTTTATAAAGCAACTTTCAGTATAATTTAATAAAATTCAGTTTATTTTTATGTAGGACTCTGCACTAAATATAGCTTCAAATATTTTTGTGGAAATGTATACTGCAGATACAAAGCAGCAACAGAAGACTGTAGAACAGAACACCCTCTTTGAATTCTATGGTCAATATGATCAATTTTATTTTCTTAAAAATAAAAAGAATAGTGGAATATAAACTATTTTTTTCACAAATGTTTAACGTAGGAAATGGTTTTGGTTCAGTTACACCAATGGTTCATAACTGGGGGCCCCAAATAAACTTTCAGGTGGGCCACAAGATGACTGAAAATAATGTAACATAGAAGAATGGAATTGGCCAGTTTATTCAAGAGTGGGGGTAAGTGGCCCTAAAAACAACCATTGGCCTCTTCGGTAGCTGCTTCCGCCACCTTGCTCAGGTCTTCTAAGGCATCTCGTGCTCCCAGCTGCTTTGTCTTTGTGTCTGCTCATACAAGCTGCCCAGCTTACCACACTCTCTTGAGTTCAGAGCTGCTCTGCATGTCACACTATTCCTTGGCTCCACCTTTTTGAGCCAACGTAAGGCCTGGGTCCACATCCAAAGCTTAACAGCATCCATGTACCTAGCCTAATGAGCTGTGAGGACACATGGCTGAAATGCTCTGTTTAAGTGCTGTGTCAGGGCTGCTTTTTTAGTTAGCTTCTCCAATATCACCACCCCTTAGACAGCCCAAGGCAACCTGAAAATACTTGTATGGAAAATACTAGTAGGAAAATACTTGTATGACTAAAAATCAAGGTACAACCAGGGATTTAAACTTATCTTTTTAATGTGGGCAGCTACATCAGTATTCAAAACTTGTTTCATATAGGGCACAATGAGTGTTAGTTTTCTCAAAGACCATCTTTAAAGCTCGTTTCATATATAGATTATATCTTTAAAAAGTTAGGAACAATCTGCTCCTAATGTCCAGTGCTGGCTCAAACTTTTTTGCTATAATAAGCAATAGGAAAATGGTACCCCCCACCAAAAAAAAAACACAGAGTCATAAAGACAATAGTGATACATTTTCTTTTGCATTTTATTGATTTAATTAAAATCAAATAACATTCCATATAAATAAGTCAAGTTTTACAAAACTAGGCTTGAAACAAATCAACCCTACCCATGAGAAAGTGAGCTAGGCCAGCAGAGTAAAACTTTAAACTAGTAAAAAAATAAATAAACAAATAAAAATAAATAGAATAAAGCAAGAGGGGAGAGAATCTGCTTCCTCAATTAAAATGCTTATTCTAAAATGTTATTGAGTTAGATCCTGCCAGGTTTTGAAAACATTTTGCACAGATCCTCAAGTGAGAATTAGAATTTTCCAATTTAAAACAGTATATAACATCAGTTACCCACTGACTTAAAATAGGAGAGTTAGGATTCTTCCAGTTGAGCAAAATAAGTCTAATGTGCCAATAGTGTTCAGGATCAGATAGTACATCTGATACTGCACAAGAAACTGTTATATATACTGCATAAGAATTCACACACCTTTAGTTTTCTTTGTAAAACTGGAATGGAATATTTGGCCAGTCTAGTCTCTGTGCAGCTGAATCTGATCCTTGCTTAATAAGCGGGTCTCCTGTAAAAATACTATTTACTCTACATACTCTACTACTGAGATTTAATGAAAGGGTTCCCCTTTAGGGTTTATTGTGAGTCACAAACAGGTAGTGTTGGGTAGAAGAGCGTCCTCTTGGATATCCACCTGGGAAAATATGAAAAAGATGGATTTAAGATCACAGAGCATGAATGAATTGTATATAAACACCCGTGACAATGTGTTAGGATAAAGCGGTTTGGATAATGGATGGATGAATGGATGGAGTGAGAGAGGAGATGTTAGGGGGATGCCAAACCCCACCTGGACCCACCCACTCCTGAAAACAATACCTACATCTATTAAAGTTAACAAAAAGCCACCCCCCCCCCCCCCCCCCGAAAAAAAAAAAAAACTTTGCCACCCTATGCAACCACCTAGTTCACTAACAGGGTACAGTTAGTCCTGCTAATGACAGAACAAGAAAAACTGTAAAGAGAGATAATCGCGTACACAGATCAAATACCGTTAGACCTAGATCTTTTATTATTCGCTTCAAGAGATTATTATTTAAGCTAGAGGTGATGGCACTCCTCAGACACAAGCAAGAGATTATATATGAAAATAACCACATTCATATCTTCCCTGATTTCTCTCCAGCAACAGCTATTAAACGTGCAGCCTTCTATAACATCAAACAGCGGTTACGGCAAGCCAATGTCAAATACAGCCTCTTGTATCCTGCCAAACTTAAAGTGGAACTGCACTGTCAATTTTATGTCTTCGCCAGCAAGGAAGAAGCAGAAAAAGAATTAAGAAAGCTGATCCCGACACTATACTGAAACACAATAGTGAGTCGTAGCCTGTCATGACATGGCAAGGATAAATAACTTACTGTCTGATCTATTTATTAAGATACGGGTTTTTATCATTATATATCCTCTTTATTACTCATACGCTATCTGTTTATGTTTTAATTACAGTTATAGACGTTAGTGCTTAATTCTTGTTTTTTTTTTATTAATTTTTTTTTATCTTATTTATTTTTTCTCTACCCTAAAGGAGACTGTTTAACATCATACCCTTGGTTTATTGTTATTGTTATTATTGCATTAAGACTTACTATGCTTATTCTGGACCACTTTCTAACACCATTCCCCGGGTTTATTATCTTAATACATTAAGATTGCTGAAGATTATATATATTTTAAGTTCATAGTTTGTTAATGATTATATTTTAGGCATACAGTATTTAGACTATATTGGCAATAGATATCTCTATTTTTTTTAATCCTAAAACGCCGCTGCGTACGTGGGGGCTTGTTTTGCTTTGGACATGCTCTGTCTCTGGGTATGTCAGAAGACCGGGACTATGTGAAGTGAGGTCCAGCCTCATGTGGCGAGGCAAAATGGGAGAGTGGGGTGTTACGGGGGGGAAAAGAAAGACAGCATGCTATATCTATATCTAATCCATCCTTTTAATCTTTATAATTATAACTACCAACGTAACAATAGGCTGCATGGCAATAACTCTTGGGGAAATAGGAAATCAAGGTTAAAGCTGTCTCACTTCCAGTTAAGACTATAAAATTACATCAAAAATTCAGAATCAATGTCTCCATGATGGGACAGTTAACTTTGTGAGCTGGAATGTTAAAGGCCTGAATCACAAATTAAAGAGAAAGAAAGTACTCTCTCACCTAACAGGTTTAAACGCTAAAATAGTATTTTTACAGGAGACCCGCTTACTAAGCAAGGATCAGTTCTGGCTGCAAAAGGACTGGACTGGCCAAATGTTCCATTCTAGCTTTACAAAGAAAACTAGAGGTGTGGGAATTCTCATACATAGAACAGTCTCATTTGTAGCATCAGATGTAGTATTGGATCCTGAAGGGAGATATGTGATGGTCATGGGTAACTTATCTAACTGTAAAATGATTTTGATAAATGCTTATGCACCTAATGTCGATGATAAGAAATGTATACAAAATTTATTTGCATCCATTCCCAATCTGAACACTCATAAAATTATAATGGCTGGGGACTTTAATTGTGTTTTAAATCCACTCTTAGATAGGACTTCTATCACGGGGGGATGACTTCTAACATTGCAAAGATAATTACAAAGTTTATAACTGATCACAACTTATCAGACCCTGTGGTATAGCGGGTCCACTGCTCTCTCAGCAAGGGCCAGTTTTTTAAATAAACAATCATCATGCTCGCAGCTTAATGAGGGGGCGTGGTGGCTGTAGCGGATCTCAGGGCGATCTGCGGTGTGGGCGTTTCTCACCTAGTGCACAGGTGAGGGACTGCCCACATCCGTGATTGTTCCTGAGGCTGTTACTGTGCTGCAGCTGCTATGGCCCCTCAATATATAGAAGCTCGAGTCAGTTAGAACAAAGAGATCAAAACGGAAGGAAGATCAAAACGGAAAAAGAGAAGGAAACGGAGGTTGCAGGAGGAAGCTGGAAGCAGTGAGGCGAGAGAGAGCAAGTCGGTGCAGCAGGAAGCGAGCAAGAGTTAGGCTCGTGGCAGCTGAGCCGGCAGCCTGTGTGTTTGGCCAACACATGGGAGAAGTAGTGGTTGTGGTCGGTCCCGCAGAGTTTGCTTTGAAGGGTGGGAGTGACCGGAAAGCGTAGTACTCGCCGCGGAAGATAGCGGGAGTCGGGACTTGGGACGTGGTGTCCCCTATGTGACAGCCTTGGTCGCGGGGGAATTCCCAAGTTGCTGTCAGGGGGAGCCGACCGGAGCCAAGGATCGGTAAGGCGACTGACAGTAGTAGAAGCAGGTACTGAGAAGGTCAGCTGCAGAGAGAGTGTCTTGCTTGTTGTGGGGCCCAGATGGGTGAAGCAGGAGAGACGCTAGAATACAAGAAACACCGGGCTCGTCATTGTTTAGGACTGCTTCCAGCGTTGTTTTTAACCTTGTTGTTTTAAAAAGACTTTTCTATTTATTTTAACATCCACGATTCACTTTTGCTTTTATTGGATTATTTATTTATTGAACATTGAAGCACTGCACTTATTTAATCTGAACTTTGTTGAAATAAAAGCACTGTGGACTTTTATACACCATCCCCTTGCTCTATTGTTATTGCTTCACTGTCTAGCTCATCAGTAGCATTACCGACGGTGTTGGGTTCAAGGGCTCCCGAACAGCGGATGGGAGCATGGAACTGAACCCACATCGTCACAGTCCCCTGGAGGTTTTTAAACCCAAACTCAAGAACATATTCTTTCTATTCACCAGTACATCATTGCTACTCAAGAATTGATTATTTCTTTATAGATAATAATTTCTTGCCTATGATTAAATCTTGCAAATACGATGCTATTGTTATTTCTGACTATGCCCCTCCGATCTTGGAGCTAAAGTCATTATGCCTCACACACTCACCTCGCAGATGGCGTCTCTATTAGCAGACGAGAATTGTACAGAATTTATATCCAAACAAATCAGTATCTTCCTAGAGACAAATACATCCTCAGAGATTTCTGCAGGATTACTCTGTAAACTCTTATACCTTCTTAAGAGGACAGATTATTTCATATCTTTCCCACAGAAATAAATTAGAAACCAAGAAAGTATCGGAGCTAAGAAGCGAAATTACTACAACGGACGAAGAACATGCCAGGCTTCCAAGCGAGGCTCTACATAGGAAAAGGCAGGCTCTGCATTCAGAACTAAACCTCTTGACAACTAAAGAAACTGAACAACTAATTTATAAATCCAGACATCATTACTATGAACAAGGAGAGAAAACTAATAAGCTTTTAGCTCAACAAATTCACAAGCAAGAAGTCCGCAACGCAATCCCTGTAATCACCAACACGAACGGAGACAAAATCATCAACCACAGAAATATAATGCACACATTTAGAGACTACTATAAATCCTTATATTCTACTGAGTTTAAAGAAGACAACTAACAATCTAATGCATTTCTGGACACATTACAGATACCACAAATAGATACTTTTAGTGCAGAGGAACTCGCTAAACCTCTGGCGTTATCAGAATTACTAGATGCTATAAAGTCACTTCAAGGCGGGAAAGCAGCAGGCTCTGATGGCTACCCTGCAGAATTTTATAAGAAATTCTCCGCTCAGCTAGCTCCCCTCCTATTAGCAACATTTACAGCCAGAAACAATCAAACTCTTCCACAAACTTTTCACCAAGCATTGATCACAGTTTTTCCTAAACAAAATAAGAACTTATTACAATGTGCATCATACAGACCAACTTCACTTTTGAATAATGATGTTAAAATACTCTCAAAAATCATAGCTAGAAGAATGGAGAAAGTTGTCCCTTCGGTAATATCACAAGATCAAACTGGATTTATCAAGGGTCAACACTTATCTTCAAATCTATCAACGCTTATTTAATGTAATAAACACCCCAGAAATATTATCATTGGATGCAGAAAAAGCATGATTGACATGTTTGAACAGAAATAGCTCTTTACTACATTAGAGAAATTTGGGTTTGGCCCGAACATTTATGCATGGATCAAACTACTGTATACCAATCCAGAAGCTTCAGTTTGTATCAACAACATTTGTTCAGACTACTTTAAACTAGAATGTGGTACCAGACAAAAATGCCCCTTGTCACTGCTGCTGTTTGCAATCGCCATTGAACCACTGGCAATACACTGTTGAAATGCTGATCAAATAAAGGGGATTATTAGAGAGGAACTGGAACAGAAAATTTCTCTCTATGCAGATGATATGGTACTGTATATATCAGACCCACAAAATTCTGTGCCTGCAGTCTTAACAGCACTTATAGAATTTTAAAAGATATCTGATCTCAGAATTAATCTGAATAAAAGTGTACTCTTTCCAGTGAATTCTCAAGCAAAGCATATAATATTAGATTAGACACCCTACCTTTTATCATTGCAGATCAGTTTAAATACCTCGGGGTAAACATTATAAGTAAACATAAAGCTCTTTATCAACAAAATTTCGCCGTCTGCAATGAAAAATTTAAGCAAGACTTGTATAGATGGTCAATCCTTCATCTGACTCTAGCTGGAAGAATTAACACTGTTAAGATGAATATTCTTCCTAAGCTACTTTTTTATTTCAAAACATTCCACTATACATCAATAAATCATTTTTTAAGCAATTAGATTCAGCAATAACATCATTTATTTGGAAATCAAAACATCCACGTATCCAAAGAGCGACCCTACAAAGACAAAAGGCAGAAGGTGGTATGGCTCTACCTAACTTCCAGTATTATTACTGGGCAGCAAACATACAAGCTATAAAAACCTGGACACAAATAGATGAACATACACAGGCCTGGTCTGCAATAGAACTAAAATCCTGCAGTACTTCTTTATATTCCCTGCTCTGTGCCCCAATAAATGCAAGTTATCGGCAGTATACTAATAACCCAATTGTCCTTCACTCACTCAGAATATGGAACCAATGTAGAAAGCATTTTAAGATGGAGAATCTTTTATCAGTGGCACCTCTGCAAGAGAACCACCTCTTTCAACCTTCACAAACATGCAGTTTTTAATATCTGGAAAGAATTTGGGATTAACTTGCTTAGAGATCTTTATATAGACAACGTCTTTGCATCCTATGAATAATTACAATTTAAATTTAACATTCCAGCTACACATTTCTTTCACTATCTTCAAATTAGGAACTTTGTTAAAAAGAACCTGCCCAATTTTCGTCATCTTGCACCCTCATCCACGCTGGAAAAAATATTGCTCAATTTAAAGGACTCAGACCCCATCTCTGCAATATAGAAAATTATTTTACAGTCCCACCCCTTCAAAGATCCAAGAGGACACTGGGAAAAAGATCTCTCAATTAATATATCAGAAAAGGAGTGGAAAATAGCAATGCAGAGAATTCACTTGAGCTCCATATGCGCAAAGCATACAATTATTCAACTCAAAATTATATATCGAGCACATCTGTCTCGCCTAAAACTCTCCAAAATGTTTCCAAGGCAAGATCCAACCTGCGAACGCTGCAATTAAGTCCCAGCATCATGGGGTCACATGTTTTGGGCCTGCACCAAATTAACGTCATTCTGGACCAAAATATTTAATTACCTTTCAGACAGCCTTGGTGTCACAATCGCTCCTAATCCACTAACAGCTGTGTTTGGTGTTCTTCCAGATGGATTTAAAGTGAAGAAAGACAAACAAACTGTGATTGCATTCACTACACTTTTGGCATGCAGACTTATTTTCCTAAACTGGAAGAATCCTAACTCTCCTCTTTTAAGTCAGTGGGAAACTGATGTTTTATACTATTTGAAATTGGAAAAAATCAAATACTCAGAGGATCTGTACAAATTTTTTTCAAAACATGGCAGGATCTAATCAGCAATATTTTAGAATAAGCTCTTAAAGCACAGAGGAAGCAGTTATTTCTGTATTTCTTTTTCTTCTACATTCATCTCTTTTGGCTTATCAAACTCATCAATTTAGGTATGTTTACAAGCCTTAAGTTTTACTCCATTGGCCTTGCTCTCTCTCTCAGGGGTGGGGGTCGATTTGCTCTCAATCCTACTTTTTGTAAAAATTGATTGATTTGTATGGAATGATTGCAATAAAATTATTAAAATTTCAAAAAAAAAAAAATGTAAAGAAGGTTACATGCCACACTGTGCGAACGAACTTTAGAGTTTGAGTAAAGATGTGGCACTCTCATAAAGGAGATGGCAGGTCAACTTCACACATTGATGCCACCACTCCTCTCACTTTTTAAGCTTCCCAGATTACCTGACTGCTGGCACCGCCAAGCAAGATTCTTTTGTCTTTTCTGCAGACTTGATTGTTACAGAGAAATTACATTTGTATGTCCATTTCTGTTAAATATCGCTATCACTGATGGAAAAAAACTCCAGTGCTGAATCCTTAGGATATTGATGTCAGTTCTGTAATAAAGTTATGAAAAAATGTCTGCAGTGAATAATCCTGAATGTTAAAAATTACTTTTGATTTTTCATTTTCAAAAATATATAATTTTATGCTTAATTTAAAAAGTAATACTTAAGCTTAGTGAGCAGTGAGTAGCTTTTATTGCAATTAAATATCTGCAATGTCAAAGTCTGTATTTTGTTAATTTCTGATTATTATTTATCCCTAAAAAATTCCAGCTAATTTTACATTATGATTAAGAAATTCAAGCACTAATAAAAGGTATTTTTATTTAATAATAACATACAGGCTGTTTTTGAAATGACCTATTAACTTTGCATTATACTTTTAAAAAAATACTGTGTAATAATGCTTGTAACAAATATGCTTTTGGTAATACATGTACGTTGAAAAACAAGCAGCTTTGACAAGACTGCACTAAATGTACAAAAGGGTAAATATCGCATTCTTTGTATGGGGGTCCTGGTATAATGTCATTGAACACTGGAGGGCCTTGAATGAATAAAGCTTAACAACAAATGAGGTACACTATGCATGGTTGATCTATTCAGCCAGTTAGCAGCATCAGCCATATTACAAAATGGTTATTGAGATTTTCTTGTAAAAGCACACAGACTGATTGTTGAGAATAACTGTACACAAAAAGTAAATAGGTTGATAGACCCCCTAAAGAACCAAGAACCAGGCTAGGACCATCACTGATAGTCCTAGAGATCACCTTACTCCAAACTTCAAAGGCAGAATGTGGACACAGGCCCAAAATAGGGAACTGGTTTTAAACTTCAAAAACTACCTTTAATGTCCCATTATATACAAAAATGTCCGTCAAGGAAGAGGAAGTCATATAAATATACTCTATTGTGTAGGACAAGGTCATAAAGAATTTTTGTAAAAAAGAATTTCTTTTTTATAAATATAACAAAAATGAGAACAACAACAGAAAAAGTGCAACAAAGGATTTGTCAAAATCCAAATCCAACATCCAAAGGTTAATTCAAATTGGAAGTAAAAAAATCCGACAAGGTTAAGTCAGTCAAGCTGCTGGGGCCATCTCTTACACTTTAGAATAAAGAATGAGTGTGAAATGCCTCCTGGTGATCCACTAACAAAGTACAAGGAATGTATTTGATCTTAAATACACAATACAAAAATACAAGATAACTAGAAAACACTCAGACCTCTGGGCCTTGAAGAGAGCTGGTTCATGTGCTTCTTATTGTCCTATGGTGTGTATGATGCGTCTGCAATAAAAACCAGTTGGCCTGTACAATCTGTTTCAGGGTCAGCAGATGTCCCTGCTGTTCTTTTCTTGTCTCACATGACTGTACTGCCACTTGCTGTGAGAAGGCCCTAAAGCCTAATTAAGTGGTGGATGTAGCCTGCACCTCCAATTCTTATTAGTATTAGTTGTGCTTGTGCTGAAAATGATTAGTTGACCTGTACAATGAGCTTCACTGTCAGTAGATGTTGCAGAGCTTCTTTTCCTTTCACAAGTACTGGGTGCCTGCAATGCTGTTCTTTTCCTGTCAGCCATGGCATGTGGCCACACCACCTCTTGCTGTGAGAAGGACCGAAAGCTCATTTATATGCTTGACATAGCTTACAACTCCAGTTCTTGGGTTATGTCACATCATAAGCTCTTGATTAAGATCAAGGTTCAAAGCCCAGAGGTTTTTGTGACAGAAGGACAATCCTTAGCATTTTATATACAGATAATTAACATAAAAGTATAAGGAGAAATAACAAAAGCAAAAACATCATAAAACAATGACTTAAAAACAATAAAAATGACAGAAAAAGTAATAAACAACTTAAGCTATGTAACAAATCCTGGCTGAAACACAACACTGACAAGTTAATATTTGTTAATTGTCATTGGTTGAAAGAAAAGGTCCAGAGTCACCAAAACAATTCTTTATTTTCTTTATTCATTATGCCTTTTAAGCAACAATGTCAATGTTCTTCTGTAATGAGGAAAAATATATTTATACTTAAATGGATCAGTAGAGGAAGCATAGTCATAAAATGGGCCAGAGTTCATTACCAATAGATTTATTAAACAAAACATCTACATCAAATTGTTAAACCAAAATCATAGTCAGAATCAAAAACTATGTTTTATGCCAAGAACTCTAATGCAGAATTTAGAATCCACAGTTTCAGACCACCAAGAAGTGCACACATAGAACTGATCAAGTCAGTAACATCACATGTTACTCACTTCTGGTTGTTTACCAGTCACAAAGATGTGGCAACTGTAAACAACTAACTGTAAAAATGACCACATGCATGAAAAACAACGTAGCATCATTGAATAACATGGCGATTAATTATCAACCAAAAAATGAGTCTGAAATAATAAGTAAATCAAGGAAATGGATTCATGAAATGAAAAAGCAGAAGGGATAAAAATTGTTCTATGATGGCTAAGGCTAAAAAAAACAAACAAAAAAAAAACATATAACAGTCTTAACAAAAAATCTGGAGCCTTTCTTGTTGATTTTTATTTTATAAAGGAACTTAAAATGAGTAATTTCTACAGTGCTGTTAACACTGCATCTATAAATCTGTCTGTGTCATAGTAGGGGAACTGTTGACCTCCCTACCTGGTAAAATGGGTCACTTTACAGTTTTGGGGAGAAAATGGAAGACCCTTTGTTTTCTGTTGTTACGAAAGGGCTTTAATATACTGTATTTGAGGAGTAGTTCAATACCAGTTTTAATAGCAATGCACTGAAAAAACTAAAAAAATAGGGATTGCGTAGTATATCACATGAGGTAACAGAGATGAAGTAAAATGAATTTCCCATAAAAGAGGAACTTGAAGAAACTTCAAGACATAGTGGTTTCTTTGCTATCTACCCTATAAGTTCACAGCTAACTTTTTTTGTGAGATCCTCTGAGTGTCGTTGTGTAATTCACACCCTGATGGTTTTACAAATCAGTAAATAACCAAGACTCAATGAGCCCTTACCAAGACCTAATATTAGATCAATGTAATGTAAGTGTCATAGGTCCTCAGGCAAAGTAGTGTGCTGGAGCGCCTGTTTTGATAGCAAAATAGAAACATACATAGGCATCAGAAACATTGTGGAACCCTGTGCTCCCGGGGCCCCTGGCCAGTGCCCATTCTGCCCATATGCTAAGAAGGCCTTGACTATAGCTCATGTTTGAACTGTTTTCACAGTCTCTAATATAATCACACACTGTAATTAAGAGCTGTGCCACTTCACATCCATTGTTTCAAATTTCAGTTAAGGTTTTTCACAAAGAGGTGTTTAGCCCATGGGTGCTGAGTCATCATAAATATTAGTGGTGGCAAAAAAAAAAAAATATAGGCAAAAATACAGATAATATTTCAAAAATAAAAGCATACAATTACTCTAACTGTCATAGCATAGGAGATATAGACACAACAAAATAAACTTAAATGATCAACATGGCAACAGGATGTCAACTCGAGGCTTTGAACCCATTCCTAAAGGTTGGTTGAGTTCAAATTAAACACATCTTTGAAATGAACTTACAGTGAAACCCATTTCAAAACTCTGCAAATATTGTCCTTCATTGTTTACCACAATTGACTGAATACACTCTTCAGATTCACTCCTGACATTCTTATAGATATCCATATTCAGCCTCTTGCTGAAAAAACTCTCTGATATCATACATTGATCGGATAGTCATATTGCATTCTTTGCATAAATTGTCAAGGATATGGTAAAGAGGAATCATGAGTAAAGATAATCATTATATATCCGTTTGTCTATTTGTTTATGTTGGCAGGCTAGAAACTTTTTTTCTCAGGAACCTAAATTTAATCTATATTAATTTGATAGGACTGCATAGTATGATTGTAATTGTGCTGTCACCATCACTGTAAGCTACCTGTTAGTCTGGTGGATTAAACAGAGAGATAATTTTTAGAAAGTTTGTCGATACTGCTGGTGACTATGAAATGGAAATATAGGATTTTATCTACAGGGTATTTTTTCCCTGCTCTTTTATATTTATATGTATTTCTGATTTTTTGTTTTTTGGAAGACAAAGATGTTGTAGGTGCCGTATTTTTATGAGGACTACAGTTTCGTTGTTGCGTTTTTCTTTTAGTTAACCTTTTTTGAGGATGGTAATACTGACAAATGCTCATGATTCCAGTTCAAATTATTTTAAATGTCTTAGTACATTTTAGTATTATGACTCAGAGATGTATATAGTTCTAGGAAATATTGGAACCCCAGCAACCAAAATAAAGAAAAATAAAAATTGTTACAATGTGCGTACAGTTTTGTAACATATATATAGATTGTTATATAGATGGTTGCAAGTTTGCTTTCCCATTTTTTCACACTCAGTGATGGAAAGTGGTAGAAATATACATAAAACAGTTTATTAAAGATTCAAGAGAAGGAAAAATGGGGATAACAAAGTATAGAACAAATGATGAAAACTAAATCCTATGTGCCCCGTTTGCCTGTAGCATGCAGAATGTTCCCTCACAAGTTAATAACTTGGCTTGTCCACCTGTAAATACTAAAAGTAAATTAGACTCCTCCTTCTCACCTTTCTTCTCCTTGTTTTATTTTTTAAATAAAAAATCAATTCTTTCCTAACAAGTCAGTGCCTCAGAGGATAAATGGAGTCACTGGACTGCAGCCAAAGCACAGCACTCTGTAAAATGCGAATGGCACTGCAGATCAGGATGATCTGACCAAAAAAGATACATGGTGAATAAGTTGAATAAGCTTGTAACTTAGTAAGGTCCATGATGAAGAAGAGTACTCAGTGGGTAAATGCAGAACCTCAATCACAGGTAAAAACAATAAGGCAGAAGGTAACACATGCCCAAGACAAAGGTACAATACAAAACAGGTAGAGGTCATAGCCAAAATCAGAAAGAAACAAATGCACTAGACAACATCCAAATCTGAAAATCCAAGTACACCAACAGGTCTATAATGGAAGAATCAAGAATCAAAAGGAAAGTGAGAGTGGTAGTTCTGAGTGCTAGAGAAGTGTCACCATCTGAGCTCCCCCTTTAATCTCTCCTGCCCCTGTCATCATGTGACTGCTATATAATTAGGAGGGCCTACAACAAATAGTAAGATAGAAAAGAAGTGATAGTGGTGGAACCTCACTCAGTTATTGGCAGATAAAGATTGTCCATATGAAGTCCAATATAAAGTCCAGATGTAAAGGCTCAGACACCAATTCCTGTTCCCAGTAGTCAGGTAGTTTCAATAGTCAGGTAGTATCAAAAACAGTATTTTGGAACATTTTGATTATTTTTACTTGATACACAGTGAGCATCTGAAATAAACTCGAGAAATTGAAGTACCTACAGCAAATAACATTTTAATAATAATTAGTATGTTTTATGTTGCTTCTGAAATACTGTGAATGCACTTGTAGTCTTATTTTTGCTGTAATCAAATTAAATAAAAAAGCCTGACTATGGCTTCACGGTTTGTTTTCTGTGGCTTTTACAGATATTAAGAATATTCAATGAAAACTGCACAAGGACTTTTACTTGAAAACATGTCATTAGGACTGTTTGCATGAATAGAAGAAAATCTACAATAGTTTCAAAACTGCACCTTAGAAAACTACATCAGAAAATTTGTACTCTCAATTTTTTTCTTAAGCTGTTTATTTCAGTGCTTGCAATTGGAATTGTGTTTATCTTGTCTGCTTTACAAAAGAACCCACTTACTGACATCTTGGAGTTAATGGCCTTCTAAATGACATTTATTGTCATCTAACAAACACATGGTCACATTCATAGACATATAAGAAAATAAATAATTCTTAAAGTAATGTGAGAAATATGGCCACACTCTTTGCAAAGTGGACAAAGTCTGAAATATAAGAATAATGTTTTCTATAATATGATTTATATTTCCTTAATTAATGTTATTTTTGGAGCCTGTGACACAGCATGCATATTAATAAAAGTTTTAAAGCATGTGTATCTCTACTTCTGGAATAAAGGAAAACACTGCATGCTTCTTTATTTAAAATTGGTAATTTCATGCCAAGTAATGCAAAGTGCTGGCATAATGGTGTAAATACATATTCACAATTAAACATTAATATGGATCTTTGGCTAAGTGTGGAAATCTTTAATGTGTAATGCTAATGGATCACAATTGTTTCTATTATTTACTGGATTGACTGTATTTTTGACTTTTTTATGTATAGCAATATATTTTTGTAAATGTATGTAAGTATTGTATTGTAATGCATATGTATGGAAATAAATGAAATTATATTATGTGAATTAATAGGTGTAACATGCAGCATACACAGTGAAGCTTAAAGAGGCATTTCACAAGTTACATGAGCCACATCTATAGTCAGTTAGGGAGATTTCTGTTATTTGAGTTGTAGAAATGGCAGCTCTTAATCACAGCATCCTAGGTTTGCATCTTACATTCTTACAAAGGATGACTAGAGGTACTGCGGGAGTGTCCACCCAGTACAATTTCTCACCGGTAACAAATCAGTCCTGACCAATAATATGGGGCACTGATATATCAGACTGATATTTGAATTCTATAAATGCTTCAGTAAAAGTAGAAGCTTTGCTGATTCAGAAAGCCTTCAAAACAAAGCATTTTTATTAGGTTATCTTTCTAGTATAAATGGCGTAGTTTGAAAAGATGCTCGCTTTGACTGATATAGACAATGACAAAACAAATTGAGTGCCAACAATGCAAGTGCTAAACAATTCCAAGGGCTAAAAAACGTTAATGTTCGCCCACATTCATTACCTCTGAGACTGACAATAGGATATATAAAGTCATTCATTTACTTGTCACACTTGAAGTTTACAATTTTCTTGTTAAAATGATGTAAAATGTATGTTTTCTTTAGTTTTCCCAATTGTCTTCAAGCCTGCCAAAATGGCCACTGTACGGCCCACTCCAAGCGTGCCTAAGATTGTGTTTATTTCAGAGTTCAAATTTTAATCCAGAAAAAAAAACTACGGAGGTTTTGCTTTGAATTGGTCGTACATTTACACTGATCTGTAATGAAAAATATGTCTTATTCACACCCTTTGTGTTTACTGGCCTTGAATGAGTTGGAGGAAATGCTGTCAAACCATGTTATTCATCTGACTAAACATTAGTCAGTTATTGTCTAAGCCACTTTCTTTAGGGTTGTGGGGAGGTGGGGGCGGTGCTGGAGCCTATACCAGCTAGCATAGGGCACAAGGCCGGAACAAACCCTGGACTGGATTCCAGTCCATCACAGGGTGAACACAGACACACAAACACACCCCAAGCACCCACTAGGATCAATTTGGTATCGCCACTCCACCTAACATGCATGTCTGTGGACTATCGGAGGAAACCCATGCAGACACAGAGAGAATATGCAAACTCTGGTCTTCTTACTGCAAGGCAGTACGGGCATATAACTGCAAAAAGAAAAAAATAAACTTAATTTAACTAAATAAACTTAGGCTTTACTTCTCTTCAAGTCATTTGTCACAGCTCATCAGCAAAAGCCAGACATGTTGGTTTCCAAACAGCTTTTTATAAAATGCTAATAAAAGTTTCCAAGATTATGACTATAGGCGGTGACCTTTTATTGTGTATGTTGTTAAAAAGCATTCACATTTTGTATTTGTCTTCTACTAATGTGAGAGGTTAGAGCTGGAATCATGACAAGTGTAGGTATGTGAAACATGCAAATTTAAATGTATCGGTAGGCTAATAAACAGGTAGTCCTTTTTTCGGCAATCTTAATATGTGTAAACTAAACTGGTAAAGCTTTTAAATTAATAAAAATATTAAAAATGATAAATAAATAACCAAAGCTGTATATGCATATGGTTAAGGACTCATGGTTGTAGCAACAACATTGTTCATTAACTAATACAAATTATATGCAGATAAATATATTTTAGTATCATTAATGCATGCATCTCTCAGACTTTATACGTGTACTGATTCATTTATCCGTTCATTAATCTCTTTAAAAAATTCTTGCATTATATAATTATCAGATGAGACTGTATAATATAACAACTTAGTTGTCAGTCAAGTTTTTTTTTATATTAATGTCAGCTTGGACCATATTATTATCTTTGTAAGTGTCAATTTAATACTTTGACACTTGAGCTCACACCAAATGCAGTACAAACTTAAGAGTGAGAGTCAGAAGTTAGATTCTTTGTGCTTTAGGTTCATTAAAAAAAACGTATTTAACCTGTTTAAAAGTTAAATTAAAGTATGTTTATTTGAATAAATCATATAGTTTTTTTTAAATTTATATCTTTCTATGGAAACCCAATACTTAAAGACACCAACAATACCAGTACAATATGTATTGGAAACCTGTCATCTTTGCTGTCCGCTTATCAATATCAGAATCAGTTTAAAATATACATACCAGTCAGGCACTAGTAAAAATAGAAATCTAGTATTATAGGTTTTTATTCCATCCTGCTCACTTACTGTGTGTGGTTTGCAAAACCTTTTTGTGTTTTTCTCCAAATACTATTTTCCTCCCACATTTTAAAGATGCACATGTTAGATATATTTTAAGCAATAAAACAATCCAGAGTTATATTTCAGCACTGATCAATTTAATGATGGCCTAATGGCAAATGAAAAGTACACAACACTGGTAGCTGTGCTAAATTTAGTGCTGGGTTTGTTACCAGAACTACTACTAAGTACGCAGGAAAAAATATCAACCACTCTGCCACCAAATGTCTAAGGATTGGCCAAGTTACATATTTGTCTGATATTCACAAACCACCAACTTAACCAGCACTAAGATTTCCAACATCTGTTACAGATGATACAATGCATAGCTTTGTGGCTAATTGGTACAACAGATACTGTATGAGGTTGGAATATAAGATGTCAAAAGATGTGATTCTGGTGATAACTTAACACTAGAATTACCAGAGCCTATGAGAAAACTTAAATCCGGTTGCACCTCTCCGTCAGCATCTTTTGTCCTGTAAATGTGCCGATAAAGGCAAGCAGCCGGCTATTCCATCCCCCACCGTCAAAGAAACAGACAAATATATGGGACATTGGGTATAAATTTATGGTACTTGTAAAAGTTAGCTTTTTTCAGTTTTATTCTCTCGATGACGATCACGCTGTAACACCCCCCCCCCCCACCCCCTGTCTCTCCTGATCTGACTCTAAGTAACAGCGGCAGCGTAAATTCACACCCGATCTGACACTGTTCGTTTTCAAATAATATTGCATTAGTGCGATGATGTTTTCTGATTGGAACTATTCAGGTCATAAAATGATTTCTTAAAAATATCATATATACCTATGTCTGTGTTTTTTTTTTTTTTTTGACATCATACAACATAAGGGGCATACTAATTCTGCGTGAGCAAGAACACTCAATAAAAGTGAATAAAAAAAAATAAAGTGACGGTGAGATACGAAGAAGACAGATTCACTAACGTTTGTGAGTTAGCTTTTATCCCTCCAGATCAGAGAATGTCCAGTTCCATTGCCTCAAAACACTACTCACATCTACAGTTATTCCCAGTTTCAAATAAAAACTAACAGTGTCAGATCCCTAGGGCGGTAGTATATATCGTGATCGTGAGTGAGAGAATAAAAGTGAAAAAAAAGGTAACTTTTACAAGTACAGTACTATAAATGTACATGGTGTGTTACAGACGCAAACCAAATGTATGTGTGTACCGTATAATATTAACAATAAGAGCAGCGCACTACTGAAATGGCAAATATAAGAGGCAGTGGGGATCGAATCGGTGGCCCATTGGTTATAAGTCGGCAAATCTTACCGCTGTGCCATGGAAGCTGTTGTATTCTATAGGTTATGTCTAAATTTTGTAACATTTATTACTAAAATATGAAAAAGTTTCTGTTTTAACAATGTGTTTATACAGATTACTGTAGAAACGGAACACACATGAAATGCATGTGTTCCAAATAACGATCTATTATTTTCACTCTAAAACTCCAGCAGTTCACTCCCAGATAATAAAACAAGGCATGAGCTGGGAGAACTTAGTGAACGTTCTGTGACAGTGGGGGATGGAATAGCAGGCTGCTTGCTGCTTGTCTTAATCGGCACATTTACAGGACAAAAGACGCTGACGGAGAGGTGCGAATAGATTTAAGGTGGGCCAGATTTACGAGTTTTCTCATAGGCTCTGGTAATTCTAGTGTTAATTGAGGCTTCAGGCATGTTCTGAGTCAAATAAAGCTAATGAGGCAATGGTTTGTAAACCCACAAATTACAAGGAACATCAAAAATGATAAATCCAATGGCTTACTGTTGTATAAAGTTAATGGTCAAAATTATAACAGATGGTTATACGATTGCGGTGGGTTGGCACCCTGCCCGGGATTGGATTCCTGCCTTGTGCCCTGTGTTGGCTGGGATTGGCTCCAGCAGACCCCCGTGACCCTGTGTTTGGATTCAGCGGGTTGGAAAATGGATGGATGGATGGTTATACGATGGGCTGGTATCTGATACTTATCCAGAGAAAGGCAGTCAGTTTATTTTCTCCATTTATAAATTTTAGACCTCCCATTGTGTATTCAAATCTAACATTTCTGCTTTCGACATGTAATACCTTACATTTACTTACATTAAATCTCATCTGCCCAAGCCTGTATCTTGTCAAAGTCCTTCTGTAACAATTTAGCTGATTCTATATTAATTGCCTTTTCACCTTGTTTGGTATCATCTGCAAACACAGCCAGCTTGTAGTTTATATTCTTATCTAGATCATATCTTAAAAAGAGCAGCCCCAGCACTGATCCCAAGTGACAAAAACATTGAACATCACTTATTTCTGAAGAAGTTCCCCTTACCACAATTCTTTGCTTTCTGCATTTGAGCTAGTTTTGTACCAACCTACACACCATACTGTGAATTACCACTTGTTTTAGTTCATGTCTTTAACCAAAAACTAATACTGGATAAAAATCACCTGAGTGTCATTTACTGAATGAATAAAGGTATTCAGTACCAACTGTTCGAAAAAGTAATTGCCCCCCGTTAAGAAATGAACCCCACTTGAATGGGCTGTTTGTACACAGTAATGGCTTCATTAGAACCGGCTCTGTTCAATATAGTGTCAAGTTGCCAAGAAAAAGATTTTACAAGAATATAATGACACACTCAAATGAAAATCCTGGAGAGATCAGAATAAGAATCTGTTGATATAATCATTAATTCTTTCAGGCCAGATGTTAACTTATGTCAAAATTAAGGGGTAGAGAACAGTAATCATTTGTAAACTGCGACAAAATTCGATGTTACGTTTTAGTTCAACTCTGTTTGCAAGAAGGAAAGTTGGCTTCGGTGATTTGACCTTGATTCCATGCAAGGGCGTGAGTAGCGAAGTGCAAACAAATTCTAAAATGGCATTGACATCTAGTGAGAGACCAAAGAGAATGCGCAAAGCAAAATACTCAGTGGACAACATTTTGCATATTATCGCTAAATCGAACTCTGACTTCTCAGACTCAGATTTTGATGCAAGTGATCTGGAGATGGAGATCGAAAACAATACTGAAGTAGCATCATCAGCTGATCGGTCCCCAGCTAATCGTGGTGCTGAACATGGTCATGTAGCTGAGGCTTCTACAGCAATGTTCTCCTGGGAGGACTGCCACTTACGATGACAAGAGGTACAAACCAGATTGCGTCGCACTGCGTCTGCCACTGCCTCCCACATGCAGCGCAAAGACAGCCAGGCAGCCATCTGCCACGTATTCCTGCTGGCCAGTGAGACACCCAATAGGCACTGACAGCAGCCACAGCACATAGCAGCATACATTTTATGTTGATTTATGTGTGAAGTCATTGCTTTGTGTGTTTTCTGAAAACTTTTAGTAAAAAATATTCATCTCTGAAAGAGTTAAGAGAGCAAATATATTTTTACTGCACCGTATAACCATATTAATAAACCCTACTTTATCTCATTTTATTTCCACTTTGCTATGTAGCCTGTCTATCACAATCGCAAACATTTTTCAGGAAGCAAAAACTTTAAAAATTGTTGTTGTCTGGTGTAATCTAACGTATAGCTGGTGATTATGGGAACGCCTTGGGATACCACAGTATGAGTTGGCAAGTGGCTGGGGAAAAGAAAGTTTGGGCCTCACTGCTAACATTGTTGTCCTTGTGACCTGGCTTCAAAAAAGAGGTGGAAAATGAATGAATGAATGAATCTTATTTATGTAAAACAAGGAAAAATGTAAGAAAACAGTCTTTCATTGCTAAGGTCAATTAAGAATCACAGAAAGAAAACCAACGTATTCGGTGGGGAGCCCACATGGAAATGAGGATAACATAGGAGCTCCACAAAGACAGTGACAGAGCAGGAATCTAACCCAAGTCATTGGAGGTATGAAGCAGCCATACACTGCATTTCATATACTTGTGAATTTTTACTTCCAGCCATACTTTTTAAAAGTTAAAATACTTTTTTAAACTTTTTTTTTTAATTATTTGCTACTGGATAGATATATTATTCCATTATTTTAATGAGCTATGAGAAGACTCCTAACTCATGACTGATTTCTCACCATAAATTACAAAATAAATCATTGTTAGAAGAATTGAAAATAGTGCGGTCAAAGCCATTAACACTAGAATTACCAGAGTCTATGAAAAAACTCGTAAATCCGTCCCACCTTAAATCGCTTCTTAAAATCGTTCACAGCTCTCCACCAGCGTCTTTTGTCATCTAAATGTGCTGATAAAAATCAGGCTGCAAGCAGCCGGCTATTCCATCCCCCCACCGACTTAGAACGTGCACAAACTTCTCCCAGCTCATGCCTTGATTGATTTTCTGGGAGTGAAGTGGAGTTTTAGAGTGGAAGTAATAGATCGTTGTTTGGAACACACGCATTTCATGTCTGTTCTGTTTCTACAGTAATCTGTGTAAAGACATTGTTAAAACAGAAAGTTTTTTATATTCTACTAGTAGATGACAAGGGCGGCATGGTGGCGCAGTGGTAGGAGACCTGGGTTCGCTTCCTCGGTCCTCCCTGCGTGGAGTTTGCATGTTTTCCCCGTGTCTGTGTGGGTTTCCTCTGGGCATTCCGGTTTCCTCCCACAGTCCAAAGACATGCAGGTTAGGTCGATTGGCGATTCTAAATTGGCCCTAGTGTGTGCTTGGTGTGTGGGTGAGTATGTGTGTGTCCTGCGGTGGGTTGGCACCCTGCCCAGGATTGGTTCCTGCCTTGTGCCCTTTGTTGGCTGGGATTGGCTCCAGCAGACCCCCGTGACCCTGTGTTCGGATTCAGCGGGTTGGAACATGGATGGATGGATAGTAGATGACAAAATGTAATGTAGGCATAAACTATATAATGTATGAAGCCTGAAGTATCACAGAAATACTTTCACAAAAGGTACAAATCTAACACAACAATTTTTATTCAAAAATATAACTGCAGAAACAAAAAGCTACCTTAACATGCGACATTGACACCTGTTTATTATGACTGCCTCCGTAGTGCAATAGAATCAGCTGCTAACTGGGAATCAAAAGGTCGCGAGTTCGATCCTGCACCACTCCGTTTTGAGAAGTAAACTGCTCTTAGTATTACTATTTTAGAATAAAAACATACATTTGATTTCAGTCTGTAACAGCCGGTGTAATTTATGATACTTGTAAAGGTTAGCTTTGGTTTTTTTTTTTTAGTCAGTTTTAATATCTCAGCCGCGTTCACGAGCCCAAACACACCCCAGCCCCGCATCTGACACTGCTGTTTTCACATAGACGCACTATAACACAGGTAAACTCTGCTCCCTTCTACATCGGAGCAAGAATGCACATACCATTGCTTGCATACTAAAGTGTCAGCAGGCACTTTTCATGGCATTACATACATTTTTGAGCATGCCCTCTGCACACTACTTGTGACTTTAGGCTTTAGGAAGTAAGTAAATAAATAAAGGTAAATCATGTCATAAAATGATTTCTTCAAAACGTCGAATGTTATTTATTTGGCACGGACATGCTCAAAAAATACATGTATAATGCCACAAAAGTGCATGCACTAAGGTGGGACAGATTTACGAGTTTTTTCATAGCCTCTGGTAATTCTAGTGTTAAGGCAAAAAGGTATATCACAAAACTAGCTGATTTATGTGGCATCTCGGTTTACATGCATCCTTTTTGAAATGTACATTATTAATACAGTATTTATTGGATGATTTATTGCAGAAAATGTATATGCAGGTTTAGTATACTAAGAACAAATTTTAATTAGTAATGTGCCATTTTATTCTAGTTTAATAGCAATACTTCAGTCTAAACAATAACCAAAGTAAAAATTTCCTGCCAGCTCTTTGTCTTCAATACATCTTCATCATTTTTTTAGTTTAATGGCACTCAGAGGTTGAAGTGTAGAAAATGTGAAGCACAGTTTCAGGCATATATTAAAGGTCTGCTTTTGTTTCATTTCTGTGGTTGCACAGTATGTTGTGTGGCATTATTACCTTTTGAAAGAAACTGCTTTGCAAGTTTGTGAGCGTGTAAGAAGAAGCAAAATTGCAAACTGAAATACTTCTGTTCCAATCATGACTTGAAAAGAGCAATATATAATATCTGAATAGTTGATGATGAACAGGCATTATCAATCTTTTCTGATTAAAAGAAAAAGATGTTACATACATTTATGAAAATCTTTCCAATAGATGTTTTAATTAATTAATTTATCTTGTTTAAACCAAAGAGTAAACTTAGTGTTAGAAAGAACCTTGGCTTAAACTTTCACAATACAGTTTTCCTTAATATTCATAATGCATTATTTCTAAGAAATATGGTAAAAGAGAGGGACAGATAACAGCTATACTGTATATATGCCATTTCTCACCACTGTGGCTAACAGGCTGCTGTGGCGAGACTGGCCATGTGCTTTCCAAAACCACTTCAGTCCATCTGGTCTATTCAGGGCAATGTGCGGCAGCCATTATCTATAAATATACAATTCAGATGAGAGAAAGCATCAGCCGTTCGATAATCCAGCTTTTAGTGTTGTTTTATATTTTCACTCACTGTTCCAGCCAGGTGAGACACAATTTTGGACAATATTGCACATCAGAGCACTTTAGAGTACAATAGAAAATGAGAGAGAACCAGACAGATATATTTGGAGCATCACTCATACATAACATCATTTTTAGGTTTTTTTTTTTTTTTAACTTCTTTTTGAATTCAAGTGGCCTACTTAAACAACTGGGAAATGCTTTCCAGCTAATTAACAGGAAAATACAAAGACTACCAGATGAAGATCGAGCAAAGAAAAGAATTTAATTGTAAAAATCAAACAGGAGAAGACAAAGTCCCCCTTTAATCTGTGATGCGTCGTTTGAATAAAACTTGGTTCTGTTTGAAAAGCCATACTTTGAATTCACCTAATGGACATGTTTCAGCCTGTAGCGTGATTAAACTTTTCTTTGTACTGTGCAGAAGGCACAAGCTGTGGCAATTAGTAACAGGAATTTGTAGAGCTTTTCTCGAATAAATAAAACAACACTATGGTTATTCCTTTTGGAGAAGCAAAATTTCCTTGACTCTTGCTTAATGTCATGTACAAATTGGAACACAAAAATGTCACCTTTTATAGACTGCTGTGCCTGCTTAAGATGGTGACTTAAGCAGTACTTAGTCAAAGGTTGTAAAAGGGTGGCAAAAAATGAACCGTTCTGCAGGGGAGCAGCACACCCTTGTTGACAATGATAAATGTAGAAATGTCTATAACCAGACTACTTTCTGAGCAAATGTATTTTTTCATGTAGGACACGTACAACTCTGTTTCTATTAGCCAATCTCAATAACCAGGAAATCCAAAGACGTTACCTTTGCTGTTCAAAGCAAAACCAGGAACAATAGTAGAGGCACATATGAAAATACAGTGTTCCCCCCAGTGTTCCCCTTTATGAATTAAAAACACATAAAACTAAATTAACCACAGGCCATCCTATCGAACCACATCCTGCATGAATGAATGGATACTTTTTATAGGCACTTTTTGTTATGAGTTGCACAGTGTAATATGTTATAAAATGCCAGAGATGGTCTGGATGTCCGCTTCGCTTAGATCAACAAGTTTATTATTATTGAACTATTAAAAACCACAGGTCTCCAAGGCAATTTTTCTCCAGGATCTTTATTAATTATTGAAAGATAATAAGTTAATGATGAATAATTATAATAATATCAGCATTTACAACATGATAGCAATATTATGTGATTTTGTATGCTGTATTGTTCTGGGCCAGCAACACCAACTCAGGAGAGGCTCAGTGAATCAACAAGTTGATTGTTATATTGAACTTCATATTGCGAATTATTCCGTCCTTTTCTAGTCCAGTTGGTTTCTTTTTCCCCTTTATTGTGGGTATTTGGTGGGTGAAGATTATGAAACTTTAACTTTGTTTTTGTTATTTTTATTATTACTGTTATCACCGGCATATTGTGTAGGGAAAGCAATATGGCAGACTGTAAGCAGCAGCATGTAGATGAGCAACTGAAAACCGAGCAAAGACAGATTCAGCTTCTTCTCGTGTGACAATCCAGACTCCAAGAATTGAATGTCTCTGTGCTTGAAACACAGGAGGATTCCACCAGTACTGTGCCCAAAACATCGACTCCACAACAAAGTTGCTTTCATACCACAAGCCAAGTCAGATTTACCCCAGCACCTAATCAGTTGGGGAACTCTCAGCTTTCCTGTCAAAGAAGAAGATCATTGTGATGTTCTTATTATCGATGACTGCATTGATCATAATTTGAACTTTCCTTCATGTAAAACCAAAACCTTTCTTCCTTTGAAAAACACAGTAGCGGGAGCTTTGGAACTATACTGCTGCACGCTGGAATAAGTGACTTTCAACACTGCCAGAACAAAATGGTAAAGATGGACTTCTCCTCTGTGATTCAGGCCACTAAGTAGAGAGTCACAGGTGAAAGAATTGTTGAGTATGGTTCACTCCCAATGATGAGAAGGTCAGAAGAGATTTACAGCCGATTTCAAAACTGTAGTACAGTGTGTTGGTGGTCCGTGGCATTGTAAGATTTAAAAAAAAGAAAAGCAGTGCATCTCAGGCTCTGTGATTGCATGGTACAGCAGAGCTGGGTGGCCATGAGGTTTATGGTGTGGAGGCGAGTTGTTGCTCATCAATGGATAGTCAGCATGGCTGTTTCAAATTGGCAGTCTATGGGTTGTGATTAGGGGCTTTTACCTACATAAGTACTATATACAGAGATCCTGAGATGAGAAAGAGTGAAAAAAGAAAAGGTGAAAGATAGATCAGGAGGTTCAAAGGAAAAAAAGTTGAAAGAAGAGTCAAGATTTTGGCAGAGCTGGTGCTGTAGAGAGAAGTCAGGGATGATGCTTCAAGTGGAGTGACCAGAAAGAGCTCACATGGTATGGTCGCTGCTGCTAAATGTTCAGAGAGATCGAATGAATATCCATCTACTCCAAGAGATGCAATTGATGCTTAGGGATGACAATTGGAGAAGGGAGTAGAGCTCATGGGGTCCCCATGAATGCTGAGGGATGGTGAATGGGACACGATCCAGGCAACGGTTGACTTTGCATGCTGGAGGACATCTCTCTGTGCTGAGCAGACCTTAAAGGTTGAGTAGAGGGAGATGTCATTTTAGATAGATACACCAAGGGGATTGATTCTCTTTTATGGGTGGATCCTGATTGTGTTTTAACGACTATTGACAACCTGGATTCAGGAAGGCAATGGCAGCTGCGAGCAACCTGAAAGTCAAAAAGCCCTGAACAACTGGCCGAGATTCTTAAGCACGTGACAGAACATTGCCTTTGTGGACAACTTTGAGCTGTTTTGGGAGAGACCCTTCTTTTTCATACAGGACAGCCTGCACCTGAATCGATTTGCCTTGAGGGCTCTCTCTAACAACATTGCAAAGGTAATACTGTTAATCATGACTGACTAATTAATTTTATATTTATTAAAAGACATGACTAACACTCCTGTAGCTGATATATCTAAAGAAGTACATTATATCCCCCTATAATAACAAATTATAGATTTAGTGATAAATATAGACAAACCTGAATTAATGTAAGTAACTTGGTTCATGTTAAGATTGGTCACAATGTCTCAGTATAGCCCACTCAAAAGATTAATATAGCCCTACTTAACATTTGGTCTCTAAATAGTAAGACATTCTACATTAATGATTTTATTACGGATAAGAAAATAGATTTTTGAACTTTGTTTAAATTATGACTAAGTACTGATGGCGCTGCAGTACTAAATGAAGCAACCACCTTAAAACTACAACTTTATTTACTCAGTCTGACAAGGCAAAAAAGGTGGCAACCTTGGAAATATTATTTTAAATTATATAAAAACATTAGTTAGAGAAATTTTGCATCCATTGAATATCTTGCTGTTATTATTTGAAAGTATGCTGTTCTCTGTTACTTACTGTTTATCATCCATCAAAATATAATGCCTTGAATGTCATAGAATTGTCTGATCTATCATCCTTAATTGTAACTTTTAATAGTACGTGACTTCAACTTTCATTTAGATAATTGGCACACAACCTTAAAGCAAGAATGTTCTTGAATCTGCTGTGTATTTTGAATCTTTGTCAACATATCATAGTCAACACATACCATCCATCCATCCATTATCCAATCCGCTATATCCTAACTACAGGGTCATGGGGGTCTGCTGGAGCCAATCCCAGCCAACACAGGGCGCAAGGCAGAAAACAAACCCTGGGCAGGGCACGCACGACAATTTAGAATCGCCAATGCACATAACCTGCATGTCTTTGGACTGTGAAAGGAAACTGGAGCACCCGGAGGTAACCCACGCAGACATGGGGAGAACATGCAAAGTCCACGCAGGGAGGACCCGGGAAGCGAACCTGCATCTCCTAACTGCGAGGCAGCAGCGCTACCCACTGAGCCACCGTGCTGCCCATCAACACATACCTCTAGTCATATATCAGATTTGGTAAGTTCCAATGGTTTAATATTGAAGTGAGACAATCTCAGTGTATTGGATCTCTTAAAAGTTGTTCATAAAGGTCACTTTCTATCTGAGCTGACGGATTCATCCTAAACAAACCTTTTTGCCTAGTGCTTTTTGAATAACTTTTGAATACTCTGAATCTTTAAACCTTGTCCACATTTGTGACCTTGTTTTTTATGGTGCTGTTGATTTCTCAGTGCTCGATCCCTTTTCTGGTTTTATCTACATCTCTTCTCCCAGTTACTATTTTAGATCTTTTTGCTAGTTCACTAGTATAACGCTGATTCAGAAGGATTGCTCAGTTATGGGACACACTCTTAGCCTCCTGTAGGTAGTTGAGGAGGAGGAGAGAATGAAGACAAAACTAATGGTCATTTTGAACAATAAGGCACATCCTCTTTCTAACAGAGTAACACTGAGTACTTTCAACCAATGAATTATTCAACAAAAGTGCATCAAGGAACATTACTGGAAATCCTTTATACCAACAGCAAACCTTTTTTATAACGCCTCACTGCGATTGCTCTCTTATCTTTAACACTAGAATTACCAGAGCCAACAAAAAAACTCGCAAATCCGGCCCACCTTAAATCCCTTCACACCTCTCTGTCAGCCTCTTTCGCCTTATAAATGTGTCGATAAGCCCAAGCAGCAAGCAGCCTGCTATACCATTCCCCTCACCGCCTTAGAATGGGCAAGAAGTTCTCCCAGTTCCTGCCTTGATTGATTATCTGGGAGTCAGCTACCCAGAATTGTAAGGAGAAATAATTTGATGTATATTTTGTGTCTACAACAATCTGTGTAAACACATTGTTAAAACAGAAATGTTTTTCATGTATTGTATTATTGCGATGATGTTTTCTGATTGGTACTATTCAGGTCATAAAATGATTTCTTCAAAATGTCACATATACAATATTTGTCTGTTTCTCTTTTGTCTGGTGCTGTATTGACATTGTGCAACAGAAGGCGTGAGCTTATTCAATGCGAGCAGAAGCACGCAGGAGGCCGGTTGTTGTGTGCTATAACACGCTTGACTTGGTGGTGATCAACGCACATGTTCTGTACAAGGCATGCACGGGGGCCACTGAGAAAAGAAGAGTGTTCATGGCTCACCTTGCAGAGGAACTTTGTCGTTGCTTCTTACAAGAAAAGGTGATGGATAAAGCAAAAGAGGATGCAACATCGACAAGCTTCTGTTCCAAGACCACCGCTTCCCCAGCCCCTTCAGTTTAATAGGATCCACAGCACAGAGAGAAGTGTGTACATTGCAACAGGTACACATGTCGTAAATGTAGCAAGGACGATCCTTGGGGGTGTGTGAACTGTTAACATTTGAATCTGATTGCCCATAGCGCGGAACTGACCTCTCTGTATTATTCTTTCCTCTGCATGTCCTGGAGTACAAAAGAAACACCCCTATGCACCCAAAGTGACACTGGCAAGATGGAAAAAAATATAAATGTACACCGACTGTTACAGACACAAATCAAATGTATGTTTTTATTGTATAATACTAACAATAAGAGCAGCTCAATACACTAAATGGTAAATTTTCCGGGGAGCTGGTTTCGAACTCATGACATCAGGTTTATAAACTGGCAGTTCTAACCACAGCACCACAGAAGCTGTTGTATTGTACTTGCACCGTTTGTGAAAGTGTTTATTTGATATTTGGCCATCAGCCTTCACATATCACATAGTTCAAATGTATGTTTTGTTATTTATTACTAAAACATGAAAAAAACATTTCTGTTTTAACGATGTGTTTACATAGATTGTTGTAGACACAAAACACATATCAAATTATTTCCCTTTACAATTCTGGGTAGCTCACTCCCAGATAATCAATCTAGGCAGGAACTGGGAGAACTTCTTGCCCGATCTGAGGCAGTGTTTGGGTATGGTATAGGAGGCTGCTTGCTGCTTGGGCTTATCGACACATTTAGAAGACAAAAGACGCTGACAGAGAGGTGCGAAGGGATTTAAGGTGGGCTGGATTTACAAATTTTTTTGTTGGCTCTGGTAATTCTAGTGTTAATGAAGTCAGCCTTTTTTCTTCTTTTTTGTAATTGTTGTGTATTTTTATGAGGGGTTGTTATAATTTTTCAAATTTTTTTAAGCTTCTGTAAGAGCTAACATTCCCCTTGGGACAAATAAAGTTCTATGTATCAATCTATAAATAGGTAATAGATTTAATAATATTTTTATTAATTTTTGGATGTTTGTTTTTATTATTATTATTGCTATTATTTTATATATAATGTAAGTAAAAGCCATTATGGCAGTATGTTTTTATCATTATATTTATTCTTAGAGATCAGTCCCCGCTACTCATGATGCCTAGGCTGGGAGCACAGGGAAAACTTGGGGAATGGATGAAGAACTCATACTGCATCAGAGCATGTTCTTCTCTTTCCTCAGGTGAAGGATAGAACCTGGGCGTGGCAACACACCAGAAGCCAAAGGTTCAAGGACTGAGGGCAACAAGAAGAACAACCAGTCTAAACTCCTCCAGTCTCAAGAACCAGGGACCATACAGTAAGTTCAATTGCTAGTTTTCTTTAGAACACTGAAAAACAAGCTATTCCACCCTGTTACAAGTCTAGTTATTGCAAACAATTGTGTATATGTTCATACAATGAGAAATCCTAAGAGAGGCTGGAGATTTAGTAGAGTTTGTGACTGGAAAAGGGAACTGTGTTTATTTTGTTTTTCCTTCTGCCAAGAAAGACGTTGTGAAGAGCCCTCGATGGGTTCTTGTGATCCATGTTCTGAGAAAAATAACAGGAGTACCTTAAGTCTATAAAATAAAAACTTTCTTTTATTCAGAATTGGAATGGCTACAGTGTGTGTTCATTGTGTTTTTGTCTGAGTGCTCAATTTGTCTTAAAGCAAATTGTATGTTATTTGTATGAATGCACTTTAAGTTGCATTCAAAAATAACTTTTATTATTAATATTAAAAGATGAAGCTTTCTTTTAAAATTAAATTAACAGGCACAGTTGTTCAGGAGCCATGGGGTTGTGATTGCCAAAGTCATAATGTCACTTTTGATTTGTGTGCATTTACAGTATATGAAGTCATTTCAATGTCAAAACAACAACATGATAAAGCTAGACACCCAGAAATTAAGAACAGAAAAAAACATTGATATAATAAATAAATCCATCTTTTTTAATAGCACCACTCATAGACTACATAATCACAAGGAGCTTTACATAGGAACCAAGGATACATTATGAAATAAACCATTGTAAAAAAATGGATAAACCTGAAAAACGTTTTAGGGCACCTTGCAGCGAACCCTGTATGATTAAACAAGTTGAAAATTGAAAAGAAAACATGTGTTTGTAACAGAAATGTTGAGTCTTTCTGTCATTAGCCATGGTAGATTGCACAAGATAGCGTTTCCTCAATTTATGAGGCTATCTGGGAAGAAGAGGTGGGCCCTGGCTGACTGACCCAAGAAGTGATGTCATAGATGGGAGAGGAAGGAGAAGAAAGATCATCATCATGCAGCACCACCTCATGCCTCAGTGGAGAATTACAATCTCACAAGCCCTTAAGCTGTTTCCCAAGTGCACGCGTGTGGCAGTACCCCACCTTAGCCCAGATCCATCGAATGGGGCGACCTGAGCCATGAGGTCATGGACGTGAGACAACATATTGGCATTGGCATGGTGAGAACCCTGACAATGCAGGACTTTGAACCAAAAAGGCTACAGGTCAAGGAATCATCTGGTTATATGAGGATTCAACTCCTTTTGTTTGTTTATTCACAGTAAAGGAGCATGGTCCATCACCAGGGTGAACTTACATCCCAGAAGGTAGTACCACAGCTGGTTAATAGCCCAGTTAATCACTGGAGTTTCTCTCTCCACTGCCATATACCTTGTTTTCCAATCCTTTAGCTTCCATCTCAGATACATAATGGGGTGTTCAACACCATCGATGCTTTGGCTCAACATGGTCCACAAACCTATGTCCAAAGCATTGGTCTACAAAACAAAAAGTAAAGAAAAGTCAGGAGTAATTAAAATTGATGTTGAAGTGAGGTCCTGTTTTAAGTCATTGAATATGGTCTCTGTTTTCTCATTCCATGTCACTGAATTAAGAGCTCATTTCTTTGTCAAATCCATCAGAGGTGCTGCCCTATGAATGAAATGGAATATGAACTGGCAATAGTACCCGACCAGTCCTAAAAAGGCTTAGACCTGTCTCTTAGCTTTCGGGGCCAGTTCATTATGGCTTCAACTTTGATACATTGTGGAGGTACAGTATCTCTACCCGCCAAGTAGCCTAAATATTTTGCTTCTTTTAATCCAAAATAATTTTTTTTTAAATTTATTCTTATTCCAGCTTGTTTAGAGTCAGCAGTATTGCTCGCACCTGTTGTATATGATCCTCTCATGTTCTGTAATAGATGACAATGTCATTGAGGTAGGTGGCACTAGAGGGATGGTGGGGACAAATCTTTCTGTCCATCAGACATTGGAAAGTCGCTGGTGCCCCATGCAAATCAAATGAGAGGGCCCTATACTGCCAATGACCACTCGTAGTGCTCAACATGGTCTTTTCCTTTGTGGATTCTGTTAAATAAATTGTGTCAATACCCTTTGGTCATGTCAAGAGTAGTCAAGTATTGGGCCTTCCCAAGTCGCTTGAGGAGCTTGTCTACGGTATTTACAATATTCGATAGGCATCAAACCTGATTTAACAAAAGGAAGTCATTGCAATAGCACCAACTTCCATCTGGTTTCGGGACTAGTATGATGGTGCTGGACCAGGGACTAAATCTTTCCTCTATTACACCAAGATCCAGGATGCATCTGATCTCAAGCTCGACTTCGACTCATTTGGCTTCCATGAGGCAATAAGGGCATTCTCAGATGACAACTCCTGGTTCCATAACATGTCATGATGAATCAGGAAAGTTCTTCTAGGTCTCTCATTAACCACTTCCAGGATGGACAAAATAGCTCTTGTCATTGTTGGGGAGTCAAATTCAAACAAAAGTAAGTTTATTGGAGGATCAGGATCCCTTTCCTTCCATGGCTTCAAAAAATTATGTGGTAAACTTACTTGGCAGGTCGTCTATTCGTTGTTTAATCAAGTAGTCGACCAAGCCCTTCCTCTCCTTAATTTCATTAGTACCTTCATGCAAAGATAACATTGTACCATTTCATTTCACTCAAAGCTAGTTCAGTTCCTCCTTACTCATTAACATAACGCACTTTGCTGAGTTTGGTGAAGTTTCCAAATACTTGGTGATTTCACCAAACTCACAATAGATCAGAATCCATTGGGTTCACTCATCACTACAGTATTTTAACTGTAACTACTAAAGACATGCTAGGTCTCATGGATGCAATAAATGGGGAGTCCTCTACAGCGCATCTTCAACCTGAGCCTGGAACAGGGGAGAGTCCCAAGGCTGAAAAAACTGAAAGTGTGGGAATTACCCTGAGCAACACAGGGTAGGTCTTCCATGAGTAAATAATCTCATCCCTCCTAAATTACTGATGCTAAATGTTTTAATTTGCTAAAACTTATTTAATGACTACAGAAGTACTAAGGAGCTGTGACTAGCACTGGATGCTGTTACCAGAATCCTGCTATGCACCACATCACTCATCTACTGGTTTCATTCTTCTGAATCCCAAATTTTAGATCCTCATCTATAAAAAACATGCATTCTGATTTAATTTCGTTTTCATCCAAATCAGCCATTTTTGAGTCTCTCTTGTGCGTTTATATAAAGGCGGTGATCAGCATTAGCTCAAGCGCATGCAGAAGGAACTCTGAGTCCAGCTCAGAGCGGCGAAGGAGCAGTACAGGAGAAAGCTGGAGCAGAAGTTGCAGAATAACAGCATAAAGGAAGTGTGGGATGGGATGAAGATCATCACTGGCTACAGCTTGAAGCGGGGTGCCACCATTGAGAGAGATGTGGAGAAAGCAAACCAAATAAACAACTTCTTTAACAGGTTTGACCACCCAAAGCCACACTCAACTCGGAGTACTGCATCCTCCAACCATCCTTCTGCTGATACCAGCATAGTAGAGACATCCCCACCCACAATTACAGCAGCGCAGGTAAGCAGAGAGCTGAGGAGACGTCGTGCCAGCAAAGCAGCGGGTCCAGATGGAGTATCGCCACGACTGCTGAAGGCCTGTGCGCTGGAACTGGGGAGTCCTCTACAGCGCATCTTCAACCTGAGCCTGGAACAGGGGAGAGTCCCGAGGCTTTGGAAAACATCTTGTATCACCCTAGTCCCAAAGGTATCACGTCCTAATGAGCTGAATGACTTCTGGCCTGTTGCTCTGACGTCATATGTGATGAAGACCATGGAGCGGCTGCTGCTTCACCACCTGAGGCCACAGGTCTGCCACACCCTCGATCCTCTGCAGTTCGCATACCAGGAGAAGGTGAGAGCGGAGGAGGCCATCATCTATATGCTACACCGATCCCTCTCCCACTTGGACAGAGGCAGTGGTGCTGTTAGAATTATATTTTTGGACTTTTCTAGCATCTTCAACACCATCCAACCTCTGCTCCTTAGAGACAAGCTGACAGAGATGGGAGTAGATTCGCACCTGGTGGCATGGATCGTGGACTATCTTACAGACGGACCTCAGTATGTGCATCTTGGGAACTGCAGGTCTGACATTGTGGTCAGCAACACAGGAGCGCCGCAAGGGACTGTACTTTCTCCGGTCCTATTCAGCCTATATACATCAGACTTCCAATACGATTCGGAGTCCTGCCACATGCAAAAGTTCGTTGATGACACTGCTATTGTGGGCTGCACCAGGAGTGGGCAGGAGAAGGAGTACAGGAAGCTAATTAAAGACTTTGTTAAATGGTGCGACTCAAACCACTTACACCTGAACACCAGCAAATTTTAGGAGGCCCAGGCCCCTCATGGACCCCGTGATCATCAGAGGAGACTGTGTGCAGAGGGCGCAGACCTATAAATACTTGGGAGTGCAGCTGGATGATAAATTGGACTGGACTGCCAATACTGATACTCTGTGTAAGAAAGGTCAGAGCCGACTATACTTCCTTAGAAGGTTGGCGTCCTTCAACATCTGCAATAAGATGCTGCAGATGTTCTACCAGACGGTTGTGGCGAGTGCCCTGTTCTACGCGGTGGTGTGCTGGGGAGGCAACATAAAGATGAAGGACGCCTCACACCTGGACAAACCTGTTAGGGAGGCAGGCTTTATTGTAGGAATTAAGCTGGACAGTTTAACATCTGTGGCAGAGCGACAGGCGCTAAGCAAGACTCCTTTCAATCATGAAGAATTCACTGCATCCACTTAACAGCATCATCTCCAGGCAGAGAAGTAGCTTCAGTGACAGACTGCTGTCACTGTCCTGCTCCACTGACAGACTGAGGAGATCATTCCTCCCCCACAATATGCGACTCTTCAGTTCCACCCGGGAGGGTAAACGCTAACATTATTCAAAGTTATTGTCTGTTTTTACATGCATTTTTATTACTCTTTAATTTAATAATTGTTTTTTTTTGTATCAGTATACTGCTGCTGGATTGTGTGAATTTCCCCTTGGGATTAATAAAGTATCTATCTATCTATCTATCTATCTATCTATCTATCTAATTGTGACTCATATAATTAATTTTACTATATTTTCTTCTGTATTTCTGTATATGATTGCTTTATGAAATGCTATGTGATAGAGCTCACAGTGAAATGGTGTATATAAAGTAAAGACTGATTACTCCTACAGTATGTCCTACATTTGCAGCTACTCAATTTTTATCGTGATGCTCTTATTTTTCAGGTGCATTTGGGAGCAGATGTGACTCTTTTGTTCTTTATGATGACTGTTAAGTGAGTGATGCATTTTGAGTGACTGCATCAAAAGAAACATACAAACTAATCTGATGTTATTAAAAATGAACACATAATGCATTTGACTGAGTGTTAGAATCAGCTGCTACTGTGTGCCTGTTCCTCAGGCTTTTATTCTTCATTGTTTTAGCGTCTGCTCCCAATTACATTACATAAAAAGGCACAGCTGATCCAACAACTAAAGAATACTGAGTCCGGTATCTGACAGTGCTTGAGGAGGCCTATGTATTGAGACAAAGTCTTTACAAAAGCTCTTTGAAAGTCCCAGTGGCTGAAAAAACAAGGCATCTCATCCTGAGAGTGCAATAATGGATGTAAGCCATTCATGTTTGCTTGGGGCTAAAGGATCAGGGATCTTATTCAAGCACTTTCAAAATGAATTGCTGCTATGTCTCTATCCTGTGGGCTCTGACACTTTCCTGATTGCATTTGATCAGGTACTTGTCATTTTCTGTTCAAAGCAAGTCAAAATAAAACATTGAAAATCCTCTGCCCACCTACTCTTACAGTTCAGATTTTAATATTATTGTTCAATACCTTTATTATCCTTATGTACATTTGCAGTCATTATATGCAGTTAAAATAAATTACAGCATAATTCTCATTGGATTCATAATGTCTTTTTGACATACTGCATTAAAGAAACTAAAACTAAATGTGTATTTTTGGGTAGTAAAAAAAGAAACAAAAAAAGTAATATGAAATGAAAAGGTAAGGTTTTCTCGCTTTTAGGGGTACCGTAGATCCCGGAATATAAGCCGACTCGGTATATTAGCCGACCCCCTTCTCTACCTACTAAATTACATGTATTTGCCGATGACCGGTATTTAAGCCGACCCCCTTCTCCAAGCAAAATTTTCTAAATTTCCTTAAAAGTGTCTCTTCAAGTATATTTATCATGTTTATCGGCGAGAATTTGAGACTGCGAGTATTTTTGATGGAAACCAGGAAGTGATTGCGGAGAAGTTTGGTAAAATGAAACCTTTGTGTTGAAACTATATACGCAAATACGGTACATCGGCAGGTGGATTTCCGGAGACTCGTTATAAATTTGACTAACTTAAATACGCAATACAGTGGACCCTTGACTTAAGAACTTAATTTGCTCGCGAAGGCTAACCCATAATGCGTTCCGAACCTCCCACTGCAACACTTACTTAACCTTTTCATAATAAAAAAGGGTTGTATAATGTGCATAATTTACCAAAACACCAATAATTTTTCTAATGTACTAACCAAAAAGTTATAAAAAGTGCCTAGCCTACCAGAAGTAGGCTAGATTAAGCTAGGAGCATGGCGGCGCGCATGGTAGCAGCGGCTCAGGGCTCTCCTTTTCAGTGCACTTTTTTGTTTTTTTTGTACTTTTTTTTTTTCCTTGTTTGTGCACGATCGGTTTGGCGAACATCCGCTTCACCCGTCAGAACCTTATAGACATCGGTGTCCAGAGCCAGACATCTGTTTCGAGTGTTTTTCAACAAACGCACAACATCCCAGACAACATAGCGAGACCAGCGGGCTCTCTGTGGATTGTTGTCGGGTCTAGGAGACGACGCAGACGGAGGAGGGAAAGAAAGCAGAAGCGGGGCCGCAGATCCGGCGTTATGCTAAGGCTAAAAAAACAACCATACAAGCCCTATACAGAACTTTTTTTCTGCACTGAAGGAGCTGCTTTTAATCTCATTGTAGATGTGTATAGTGACAATAAAAGGCATTCTATTCTATTCTAGAAACAACAATTTCATACTGTACTCACCATTAAATTTGACATCTTTGGGCTGCAGGAAGGGAGGAGGAGGAGAATGAAACGGAAGGTGGTTATTGTTTAGAAGGAGCCTCCTTATGCAAATCTTTTCTTTGTAAAATTGTCGAGATGGTGGATTTTGACATGCTGTACATATTAGTGAGATCGGTCACACGAACAGCACTCTCATATTTCCACACAATTTCCATCTTCGTTTCGATTGTGATCGCTTTCTTTACCTTCTCTTCCTTTCTTAGCAATTATGTGTCTTGCTTGAATGGTCTTAGTGAATTATATATATATAGGTAAATCACTGCAATGACCGAAATTACATCCACAAACACATATATCTGGGCTCCAACTGACGCTACTAACGCTCTCGGTTGTTTGTTTACAATCGCGCAAGCGGATACACGTGACTGCATTAGGGTCGTAACGCAAGATGTTGGTCGTAAATCAAAAGAAAAATTTTTATTTTAAACTTCCCGATAATTTATTATAAATTTTATTAATAAAATCAACAACTAAAACACTTTTTTGAATAAATTCTTTATTTAATTTAAAGTACCGGCATGTAAAGTTACTTCTTCATCTGAAAGATGGCTCTGTGGTTTCGTCATTATTTACTTCCGTATTGATCGGCAAAACCAGCATTGCGCTGGAAATCATGAATCTGAAACGATTCTCGTTGTATAAACCGACCCCCAAACTCCAAGCCAAAAATTTAGGACAAAATTCTCGGCTTATATTCCGGGATCTATGGTATATTGAGAAAAGGCTACTAACAGAAAGATGGCAAGACTTTCAGGATTCTTTAATTTCAAATATCTAAACTCATTTACTGTGTGCTGAATTAAGTTTTCATTTTCCTAAAGCACTTTTATTTCTTTCACTTTTCTTAATCAAACTGATTCCTGAATAAAGTAATGGCAATAAATAACAGTAATTTCTTTTACTATGAAAAATGTATCTTTTCACATTAATAGGAAATGAGTAGTAACACTACTACTATTACTACTACTACCGCTACTAATAATAATATATTTATTGGAAGCATAAATATTACTTCTCCATAGATATATATTGTTTACATATACAAAGGTATGGTAATTCCATTCTGGGAAATAAAAAGAAAGTGAGAATCAGCTTAGTGATGTACACCAATGTAGCACTGCTGTAATTCCTCTGTGTGCCACCTTCACCCAGAGCAGAAAGAACAACAAAACTGAAATGTTTCCAAAATGTCATTTTATTAGTGCAAAACCCACAAAGGAGGAATGATTATGAGAAGAGAATAAAGTATCCTCTCAAAACTAGAAGAAAGCAAACCCTGGCTGAGCCTCCTTTGGTAATTAAAGAATCAAAAATCTGGCAGCTCTGGCCCCTACAAATATTGTCTTTGGAAGTTCTCGACACCATTACCTTCCTGTCATTTCTGTGTCAAAAGAGTAATTACTTCCAAGGCACCCATTACAGACTCAATAAATAAGGCATACCAATCCTTTATGACATTGGCTATAGAAGGGGCTTTACAAGCACCATTTTGAGTTTCTCTAATAAACTATGGGCTCTATTGGGGTCATCCTGTGCTATATACTGTAGTTGACGACTGGGGGCTTATGCCGAGCCGGGATGCCTGGAAGGACCAGGAGAGAGATTATACCTCCTCTGGACCACGAGAGGGCAGCCACCCTGATCTGTATGGGGGCCACAGGAACCGAGCATGGAAGCTCAACCCTATTTGGGCCTGTGGTCACCATCGGGGGAGTGCCTGAAGGTTTGTGGAGCCATGGATGCCAGTACTTCTGCCACACACCCGGAGGTGCTAGAGGAACGAATTCCAGGGACACCATGCGTGCTTCCGGGTGCTCATGTGGCACTTCCGCCACACCAGGAAGTGCTGCCAGAAAATCATCAGAGAGCACCTGGAGCACATCCAGATGATTATAAAAGAGGCTGCCTCCTCCGAGTAAGAAAGCCAGAGTTGGGAGGAAGAAGGCATTGCTCGGGAGGACTGGAGGAAAGGTGGCCAGAGAAGTCCAGAAGGGAGAGAAACAGACTAAAAAGGTGTTTGGTGCATGGACACTGTGAGTATGCTGGACTGTAAATACAACGTGTGTGGTTTGGACATCTGGTGGTCTCAAAGTCTGTCTGTGTCTGGGGCTATCTTTTACAATACTGTTCATATGCCCCTAGAAAACCCCTGTCAGATGGACAACCCTTTACCATACATATACACACAGATCTGTATACATATATAATTACTGGATAAAATGTAGTTAGTCCATATCAGAATGTAATGGAGTAGCCAGGGCCAAGCACATCATTAATGTTGCCACAGAGCATGGGCTGCACTACAAGAAGCTTTAAGAAAACAAATTAGCCTCTTCATGACAATATGGGAAAACAACGGGCACTATAAAAAGCAAAGGCTTAAAATCATGCCTCTATAATAAAATGTCTAGGGACTGTATAATTGTGATGGCATCGGATGGTCCTTTGGTCTTATTCTGTCTTAATTGGCTGTCAGATAGGTTTTATTTGTCCCAAGAAGTAAATTTCACAATTACTATAAATATTACGACAAACATAGTTCCTATCATGGGTTTCGAAATCATCATGAATATGATAATCCACTTTTAATTTCTTCTATATGCACAATTATTATTGTGCTTCTTAATGCAGCAGACGTTGTACCATTTGCAATAGTGTGTCTCAATTATTAATAATAATTAAAAAACAAAGCTAATGGAAAGTCTCTGGTCTTTGCAAACTCATTGCCTGCTAAACACTAATCTTTAATCTTTGTTGCCCATTTTATATACTGTACTTGATTTTAGTGGGAGCTGCAAATTGATAGTTTATCACAGTACATAAAAATTACTGGTGTGTTAAATTTTAATTTTAGGAGTTGCCCATAAAATGCAGTCCTCATTTCTTCTAACTTGGATATTTCAGGCATTCCTGCTGACCAATTTTCAAGCAAACATTAAATTTCCAATAGTATCCATTAGAGAGAGAGCACTGCAGCTTAGCATTTAAAACCACAACCCCACAGGAGACAGTGTATTAATCTGGGTTGGTTTCCCTTAGCATGCATGGGATTTCCACCAGACTCCCTAAATTGCCTCTCACCTTATAAAGAAGTAAGTGTTAGGATTAATGATGACTCTAAACTGGCTCCATGGGAGTGAATATAACTCTGAGTCTGAGTTTGCTTTGTCATGAACTGGTGTCCCAACCAAGACTGGCTCCTGCTTTGATGCTATCTAGGTAACCGTCAGCTCAATAAAACTGCAGTCATAAAAATTAAGGTGCCAGAGTGGTTCTTCAGAGCGATGCCGTAGGGAAACCATTTTTGTTTTCTAAATGTCCCAACCACATGAGGGTTCCAGAATTCACCTTTATTTATTTAAATCTGTAGCAGGCTCCATACAGTAAATAACCATGAATAGATGATAACAGATTTATGAAGTACCAAGGCTCTTGATTCTTAAAAGGATTCTTGCTGCACATAATAACACATGCTATGTTCATGTTTTAAAAATGTGTTAATGTCATGCTAAGCAGCCTACCACATATTAAGCATTTTAGTTTTTACGTATTACATTGTAAGGTTTCTAAACTCTTTTCGGACTCCCCCCAATGGTATGACACACCGAAGAGCATCCCAAAGTGTGATCGCAGCGTCTGTCGAAGACAGTTTATCAACCGCGGGCTCCCAACGTGGAAACGGCTTGCAGCTAAAGCAGATCTGAGTCCATTACGGTTGCATTATAAGTGCTTGCCATCGATGGGTGATGCAAGGAACATTATATATGCAGGGAACAGGATTACTTGGCCACAACCCTGCCTGATTGCTGTGTCTGTGTTTAGGAGAATGGCAGATCCCACTACAATAAATAACCGTGCTTTTCCTGTTTCAAGCTGAATAAAGTTGGTTTTGGTAAAGTACTGAGACTCTGCCTCGTGTTTTGGGGTGCAAGACAGGGACTCACATGTCACAACATATTATGAAGTTCTTCAATTCACAGAGAAATAATGTCATATCCAAAGAACACATTCCAGAATGAAATGGTGCTTGGTCAAGCAATGGCTCTATGAGGAACCACACAACCAGGTAAAGAACAATAAAGTGCCATTAAAGAAACATTATTTTTAAGAGTGTGATTATCCATCCATCCATCATCCAACCCGCTATATCTCAACCACAGGGTTACATGGGTCTGCTGGAGCCATTCCCAGCCAACACAGGGCGCAAGGCAGAAAACAAACCCCAGGCAGGGCACCAGCCCACTGCAAGAGTGTGATTAATAAACTTTTATGATGAATGGATGAACCTGTAACCAAAAAAATTTGTTCAGGAGTAGTAATACAAAAACTAGGATACAAACACTTTCAGAAATAACTTTCATACTTTCAAATATCATTGTATCCATGATAGAAATAAAGTGTACGGTTACCATTTATTTATATTTTCAATGCACCTTTTCTGAAAGGAGTCAAAGTGGTAATAGACTGCATGTTACATTTCTGCTAGGGTCTCATCACTGACTCAAGTGTGTTTTTTGTTTATTTAATCTTTTTGTTATCTTTTAAATATTATTTTGTATATTGTATTAGTGAAGAGTCAAGCAAAATGACACATTTTATTGGATAAATAAAAAGATTACAATATGTAAGCTTGATTAAAATATGGAAGCTTTCAAGGCAACTCAGGCCCCTTCTTCAGGCAAGAATGTAATGTAAAAGATTTCATTTTTCTTGACTTCTCATTATATCCATAATGGCTAACATTCTACATCACTCTAGTAATACAGATATAGTATTATTAATTAGTTATTGATTAAATTTTTCTAGTCATTATTTCAGTGTTTTATTTATAAACTATTGTGTTTGTATTAATTTTGCTGTTCTGTATGTATGTATTTGTTTATCAAGTTTTCTGTCTCCTATGATTTGATCCTAGGGGGATGGCACCACCTAATGCAGCTGGGGAACCAACCTTAGGACTAATCAAAAAGAAGCTGCCACTGCTGTCATGAAGTAGGAGTCACAAACGTGCATAAGACCGTAAATATTTCTAAAATTGAGCACTAGCGGGGTAAAACCATCAACCAGGTAAATACAAGATTTTTATAAAATAAGAGTTATACTTCACCAAAACAGTATTCCAAAAGCAAAGAAGCACCATGTAGCAGTAAAAGGAATTCCCTGAGAAGGTAAGGCAATCCAAGGCAAGCAACGATTCAAAAAATCCAGTAATATCAAAAGCATGGAAAGAACACAGAACTCACCACAACTCCGAAGCACATTCAAAATGAACTGCCAGGAACTATGGGAGACCCTCCATATTTATAGGGCAGAGAGCAGTACCTGGCAGTGATTGGCATGTGGTCCTATCTCTGAGGAACCACCCACAAAACACAAGGAACATAACACCAACATTGGCAACACAGCAGATAATAAATAAAAATAGCACAAAAATGCGCAAAAGAGACAAATAACACCACTTTGAACTCCAACCAGGAGTGAAGCCCTGGCAAAAAAAAATAACAATTGCATTGTACATTTTTCTTATTCTGTGATTTTCCATTTGTGCATTTGGTATTGAATACCTGTTTTTTTAACTTCTTGCTTTCCTATAAAGTATTGTTTTTGGTTTCTGTGTTGCATTTGTTTGATTTTTGGTTTTGCAATTAAGGCAAAGCGTTTGGTTTCCTTTTGCTTTTCCTTTTTTGTGACATTTTCCCCTCTTTGGTATATTTTTTTATAAAGCTTAAAAAACATTCAAGTAAGTTTTTTTTTCATTAGGTGAGAGTAGTTACAGTTTTTCCTCTCCCCATTTTTGTATACACTTGGACTTTAAAATCCTCTGCCCCAGATTTTGGGCCTATGCAGGCTGTATGTCTGCCTTTTGAGTTTGGAACTAGACTGCTTGAGGTAGTAAGGTGGAAAACCAAGGTGTAACCCGGCCAGCTACTCCTGTTCTCCCATATGTCTTGGGAATTTCCCTGGGTGTCTTGCCAGTTTGCTATAGCTGGTAAGCTTTGGGTGAGATATCTACTGGGCACCCCTACTAGATGTTCAGGTAAATATATATAAGTGAGGATGGGAGGTGAAAGTGCAAAGGCTTAAGTTTCATTTCTGTGTCACCAACACAAAGAGACCCCTGCCATGGACTGATGCTACACTTGTCCTTTAGTCAATCTCCCAAATACCTTTATTCTCAATTTTGAACAAAATTCCAAGGTCCTTAAATGCCTCAACTTTAGGCAACGTGTTCCTCCTCATTTGAAATGAAAAATACACTCATTTAAGTCAAAGAACCATGAAATCATATTTAGAGGAACTGATGTTCATGCCAATGTTGAATCACTTGTCTTCAAGTCATTCCATAGTGAATCAGAGATCACAGTCAGATAAGACAGAGAAACCAACATAATCTACAATATGCTATTAGCATGTCCCTAAAGTGAATAATCTGCTGTAGGGGAGATACGTTGGCCTTTTCAGATATTAGGTGGTGGGTCTAAGTCTGAAAATCTAGTCATGCTGAACATAAGTGTAATGTCTTCTAGGAAGGCTGAAAGGCAAATCAGGATTCACAGTATTTTACATAGAAAGTGAAGCAGAGCTTCAGAATGTTTTGTATAGACAGTCTGTTTACACTTTGAAGCAAATGCAGTCCCAGAGTTGCTATTTGTTGCAAAAATTGAATTTACTCTCAGTTCAGTTGCTGCTTTGCTTACACTTTTGTAAAGACCACAGCTTTGTTGCAAAAATGGATACTTGCAAGAAGCCTTCCATTAGCTGAAACTGGCACTTTCATGGAGCTTTATACATGCTTAGCTGTAGGACACTTGAAAATAGCTTTGTCTCTGCCACAAAATCTATTACTTTTCAATTATTGTGTAAGGATATATAAATTGTACCTAAAGTAAAGAGACCATCTGGGAACTGTCATCTAACAGAATCTAACCAGGTTGTATAGTTTATTGTACTGCTGATATTTGCTTCTATTGGTGCAGGTAAATATAAATATAAATTGAAACCTTGAAGCTAGAGTCTGTCTGACTGATTACTAGTGAACTGAAAAGGTTTCAAAGAGAATCCTTTGAGAAGCCCTCTATTGGTAGTAAAATTGGTTTCACGTAAAGGTCGTAAAGGTCTGGAAGTAAAGACAATCCCAGCCAGCACGAAGACTGCCATGAACATGTCCATTTTTTCCATTTCCATGGCCTCTAGGATTGAATACACAGGGTACAGTGAGACAGGTATGACATTACAGATAGCAGCTGTATAGAAGGTTTTGACATTTCTTCCTATCTACCATTAAGAAAAGAACCTAAGAGGTTAGTTGGTACTTCTGGTGTTAGGTGTATCTAATAACACAATAAAACATCTGCAAGATGTGCCTTCACTTTGAAAATCACAAACTCCATTGTTCTACTAGGGCCTAAGGTTGGTCTTAGTCTCCATTCCAGGCATTCCAGGCTTTGCTTAGTAATTATTATAAACACAGCATCTCAAGATGCTGTCCCAGCCTTTCATTCAAAATGAAGTAGCAAAGGCATCCCAACAATAAATGCTTTAAGTATATTTGACTAGATTTAAATCCTTTGTGTGTCATATACAGTACACTACATAACTTTATCACCAGCACATTGACCTCAAACATATAAGTTGGCAAAGTCCACTGCATTCTTCTTAAGGAGTGCCTTAAATTGCTTATTTCATCTTTCAGTGTTCCCTAGCATTGTTGATAGAAATTTCAACAACATTTGCTCACTCTTTTTGATTCATCCAAAGGTTTAGAAACAGACCACTTTAAGGTTGCCCAAAGTCACTCTCCATAATGTAACAAGCTTTTCTAAAACACGGGTCTTCACTTTGGCAACCACCTAGTATACCTGAGCCCCAGTCTACACTGGGTCCAAAATCAGACAATCACCCCTGATGTCATGGTCTTTGGAAATGTTGGAATTTGTACACATTGTGAGCTGGTCATGCATTCAATGGCGGGGAGTGTTGCTTGAGGAGGGTCCACTAACAGAAAGCATACAATATCACAACAGAAGAAACTCTTAAAAGGAAAAATCAATGAAAACATGTCTGGAACCAGGTACACTTACAGTATAAGCAACATTATGCTCAAACTTGATGTTACTTACTGCAGTCCATCCTGTTATAAATCTCCATTATTCCTCGTGTGAGTGTTGAAGTGTCTCAATTATGGTTACAAAATTATGTTGGAACTAACCTTTCAAGCAAGAAACTTCCTGTCTCTCTTATTCTTCTTCCCTGCTGGCTATCTTGATACGTTTTTCATCTTTGCCCAGTTTCCACTTCCTTCTCCCTCGAACCCCTCTCTGTCATCTACCTCACCTGTCAGTCTCTCACTTGACCTTTTCCCTATGACAGGGCCTTGTGTATACTCTCTTGTAATCATCTCCCCCCTATTCCTCCTAAACACATGCCCATACCATCTAAATTTAGCTTCCCTAATTTTCTTACCGATCTTTAGTTCTACTGCCCTATTCCTAACCTCCTCATTCTTTGATCTGTCCTTCAGCGTGACACCCAGGACCCACCTTCAATTCTTTCAAGGTTTTTCTTTCTCTCTTTCAATTAATGTCCATATATCTGCACCATACAACAACAGTGACTTCATTACTTTCAAAACGACCTTTGCCTTTATTTTGCTTGCCATCCTTTTATCACATACCATCCTGGGCACTGCCTTTCATTTTTTCCATGATGCCTTTGTTCTCTGACCTATTTCCACTTCTCAACACCCTGTTTTCTCTAATTATCTTTAAGAAAGTGATATAAGTATATAGTTGTTAGACACATGCAAAAGGAAAAAGTTAAAAAATCAGAGTCATGTGAAGTGACATAAAATCCAGCTGTAAATCACAACTCAGGGCCTATTTAGCACAGAAATTCTAGAACAGAAGAGACAGCACCTTTGATCAAGATGTGGTTCCTGAGACAAAATTATATTTAGAGATGTATTCATATCTTACCAATATTTTAAAATTTTCTGGTTAACTAAAAACCCCACGCTCCAAATTTAAAGACACATTTGCAATGTTAGTTTAAATGTGTCCAACTTGCTTTAGGTGGGCCACAGTGGTGGCAGGTTTTTGATTCCAACCATCTTCTCCATTAGAAGCTAATTATTGCTGTTAACTGGAACACACTTTTCTTTGGCTTATTTTAAGATCACTCGCTTATTAGAGTTCAGTAACCTTGGCAGCTGCATTCACACCATTTAATTGCTTCTTTTTTCTTAACCATCTGCCAATTAACAAGGGGTTGCAAATAACAAGTGCACCAACAGATGAGCAGAACGTTGGTCCCTTTAGCACCTGTGTGTTCATCATTAAGTATTCATTTCACTAAATAACTGGAAAGAAACCAGTGAAAAAAAAGTCAAACAAGTCTCAGATATTAGAAATGTCTGACGTGGCCGAATGTAAGGATTATTAGGCCACATAATTAATTCACATTTCATTAAAACCAAAGATTGACTTCTAACTAAGAAATTGGTTGGAGTGAACACTTACAAATACTTAATACTTTCAACACAAAGATTAAAGGCCCTGTTCCAATACAAAGTGCCCTTTGTAGTTAGTGGTCCCATAAAATGTGCTCAACCACTTTTTCAGGCTGAAAACTGTAGAAAAATAAACAACAAAAGCAAGATGAAGGTATCAACCCTGTATACTTGGAAAAAAGGCAAAAAATAACAATTTAAATAATCTTAACAGACAGAGTCCATGAATGAACTGAAATACATGAGCAATATGGTGGTGTTATAGTGGGTTGACAGGAAGGGGTGTGTTTCAAGGGCTGGAACGGGAAGTGAGGTCGGGGGGGGGGGGGGTTCTTTCTGAGGGCCTACAGAGGAAAGAGAGAAGGTGTTAGTGTGCATTACCAATCCCTGGACTGGTGTGTAAGTACATTTATTTAATCCCATCGACTGCCTCCCATGTGCATGTGTGTGACACCTCTCACTTTCACTTCTTGTTCTTGTTCTCTTTCTCTGCATCTCTTGCCTCTCATTCTGCCAGCCAGAGAGCCATGGCCTAAACTTACTTGTCCAGTATTACTTTGGCACCAAATGGCCTTTAAATTTCACCTGGCTTTCAGGTTTCTGCAACTATTTGGAACTACCCAAGAAGTAGGGAAAATTTTATACTACTCTAAGGTCACTAATGGGGTTCTTAAAAGTAGTCCCAGTGGATTCATAAAGTATTTCATTTTAAATGAATCAGTCATCATCAAGAACTTTGCTGTAATGAAATCAATGAGAGTACAATTTTGAAAAGCAGGCATATATCTGTATTAATATACAGAATGACTTATGCATGTGCAGTATTTCATATTCTTACTTTTTTAAGCATTTGCAGTAGTGCTCTATAACTGACTTTTCAAACCTTGGTTTGTAATGCACACATTGTTACTTGTCATCTGAGCAGCAATAGTTAATTAAAGATATAAGTTCTGATACAGCATACCTTGTCTCTCATAGTAAGTTTCTTCCTGTTCTTCAGATTTGTTGCCATTCATTTTAAAGCTAAGACTCTGTAAGAATCATTCACCTTACTCTGTGTGTCTCTGAAACCTTGAAGTTGATGTGCGCTTATTTTATTTTGTGTAGGTAGGGCCTCAAAAATGCCTCAAACCCTGTGCTCCCCACCCTGCTTAATCCAGCCCTGAACTGGTTTAATGGCACAATCGTTTCAATCGAGTTGTACACTTACGTTCGAGTTGTACACCTCCGTTCACCGAATATGCTTTACATCCCCCCTTCTTTTTACTCCTTCTTGCCTTTCCTTCATTTAACAATGATCATTCCAGCCCTGTTGTGAATGCAGGAATTTGTGACAACCTGACGTATGCGAGACGGTTTACTTTCTTATGCCAACCACTTAGTTTTGTTCATCAAACACTGCCATCCTCTTGTGGAGAACAGACACCCAGGGACGGATGATGCATGGACGGATGTCTTATCAATTTATATATATAGAAATTAATATCACATGGATACAGTGGAATTCTTTCTTATGTGTGCTGTTCAACAAGTAACATGTTGCCACTCTCACATGGCAAGATTAGTGAATAGAAGTACCTTGCCTTGAAACTTTTCTCTTCCTTACATAAAAATCTCAGCTCACATTTGTGCCGTTAGGTTTTAGCAGCATAAATGTAATGTATTTTAGATGAGGACTCAACCCTTTCACCCTACAGATACACTGTAAATACCACAAGGGACTTATCTGAAGTCTTTCAGCTTTTTTCTCATGGCTCAGTTCTGTAACTTGTTAAATCTATGACCAAAAATTGAAATATATTTTAAAGACTGTTGAAGAAATTTTCAATTCGATTGATTAATCATTTTGTATTTTGGCTTATTTAAAAAAAAATGCAGATTGCATTATGTCAATAAACTGTAATTGATTTAACGCATTCAACATTTTTTCAAAGAAACGATACCAGACTGCATCTCTGAACTTATAGGTGAAAAAAAAACAACTGAAATTGTTAATGTTTTATAAGTGATTTTTCAATGCTAAGCATTTTGAAGTGTGTAATATAAATGCTACTAAATCAATTAGAAGTGTAACTTTCATTACACTTATATTATGGCCACTAAGAGCATTTCTGTAAGAAAATTAAGACTTAGCTGCTTGGAAAATTTGAATTAGTTGTGTGTGAGTAGAAATACAAACTCCTAATTTAGGTTAATATGACATAAGTGCAGATTATTGTTTACTTCTAATAGCTCAACTGAATTCTTGTGATAAAATATTAAGACTAGGGTCTGGCTAGAAATAGCTTAACACATGGTATCTATGTATAAAATCAATGCGCAATATGCATACATTTTTTATTTTTACATATCAAAAAGGCCATGTTATTTTAAAGAAGGCCTTATAACAGATTCTGTTTATCACTATTGGGACATTGTTTTAATTTATAATACCTATTAAAAGACATTATAAGAAACTACTTCAAAACTATTTAGAAGTATTTATATTTTATTGTTATACAACATTGGATTATAGTGGATTTAATTTGGCTTTTTTGGCACTGATCAAAAGAAAAATGATCTAATAATTATATCATAAGTATTCACCCCATTTTATACATGATATTGTCGTTTTCTAACCTGCTTAATCCAGCCCATGTTCCTGGGTGGGTGCTGCAGCCTATCCCAGCTAGCATGGGGTGCAAGGCAGGACTTTAATCCATCTCATGGCCCAGCCCCCCCCAACATACACACACCCAAACACACAAGAGGATTAATTTAGAGTTGCCAGTTCACCTAATCTGCATGTCTTTGGACAGTAGGAGGAAACACATGCAGATATGGAAAGAACATGTATACTCCACGCAGGGAGGACTGGGGACACAAAATCTGGTCTCCTTACTGCGAGGCAACTTTAATATGACACACCTAATTCATCACTGTTGTAGCCAATTGGTTTTATAAATCACATCATGAGTTCAGTGGAGATCACCTGTCTGGTGTTTTAGTTTGACAGTGGTCTAAATTAACCTGATGTGGAAAGGTCAACTTATTGTGAGTCGGTATGGTGGTCTAACCTCAAAATGAAAATAAAAGAACAGTCAAAGCAACTCCTTGAAAAGGCAATTAAAAAACACAAGTCCAGGGATGAAGACTAGAAAATATCCAAGTCACTGAATATCCCTTTGAGTCCAATGAAAGCAGTCATTAAGAAATGAGAAGAGTAACGTAGGCACATCTGTAAATCTGCCTAGAGCAGGCCATCCATTAAAACTGAGTGTTTGTGCAAGAAAATGACAAGTGTGGAGGCCATCAAGAGACCTATGAGAATTCTGAAGAGGTTGAAAGCTACAGTGGCTGAGATTGAAGAGACTATGCAGGCAACAACTGTTGGCTGGGTTCTTCACCAGTTGCAACTTTATAGGAGAGAGGCAAAGAGAAACAAAAAACACATGACATCTCGGCTAAAGTTTGACAGAAGTCACATGGAAGACTCTGACATCAGCTGGGAGAAGGTTTTATGTTTAGATGAAACCAGCATTTCCTTTTGCCTCTAGATAAAACATCATATTTGGTGTAAGGCCAACACTACACATTATTAAAAACCAGTAATGGCACACTGTACAATAATGTGTCGTGAATACACTTAACCTGAGCATTCCTAGTTTTCATACTCTTCCTCTGTACGTTTAGCATTCATTTACTTAGAGGTCGATGCGCTTGCTGCTTCCTGTGCAGCTCTTCTTTTCTCCACCCTAGCGGTCCGCTTCTTCCCTTCTTTCATCGGCATCTTTTCATGCTAAAACTAATTAAGTCAGTGTATGTGTTGCAATGACTTAGTACGTTTTCCTTAATTTTTCATTTAAGCTGACACTTAAGTGTTCAATTTTCCTCAAGAATGATTTAAGAAATGAAGAGGTAGGGGAAGTAACAGCGAAGGTTGTAGGGAATGAGAACGGCGCCCATACACATGCATTGCACGGCCGCCTGCTGGCCACTGCTGAGAGTTGATTCTACAATAAAATAAAATAAAAATAAAAAGAGGAATAACTTTGGAGGTCAATCATCACCCAGAAAGCGGATAGTAGACGTCATGTAGTATATGTGTACTAAATATACAGGTCAATAGGTCAAACGGTTTGCGAGCTACAGGTGATTTAAAATCCCGGACAGACAAACGAACAGCCATGGTGGTGTGTTATATATAAAGATATGCCATTCCCACTCTGAAGCATGGTGGTGGCAGCATCTTGGTGTGGAGGTACTTGATCTGCAAACGGCCCTGGAAGGATTATGAGGGTAGAGGATAAAAGGAACATAACAAAATACAGGAAAATCCTGGAGGGAAAACCTGATACAGTCTGGAAGACGCACGTGTCTTAGGATAAGATCTGTTTTCCAGCAAGACAACAACCTCAAATAGGTATATCTTAGTCCAACTGAGAATTTGACGCTTGACTTAAAAAAGGATGTTGACACACAGGTCTCATGCAACCTGACTGAGCTTGAGCAGTTTTTCATAGCAGAATTCGTAAAAATTGCAATATCCAGATGTGCAAAGCTGAGAGAGAGAGTGACAGAGAGAGAGAGACATGTGTACACAGACTCAAGGCTGTCACGGCTGCTAAAGGTGAATCTACTAAAATATTAGACTCACAGAGCCAGAAATAAAATATATGTCTAGAGACAGCATTGAGTAAATCTGGCCTAAAAGTGGATGGAAACAATTAGATGGCTCACTCAGTTTGAACTTCCTAAACCAACCCAACATCTTATGAAAGGGGAGCTCAGAGCAAGGACAGTGATTGCCAACAGCAGAGAGTACTGGTGCTTTGTGACAGCAAGCCATTGGTCACAATAGTTGAACTTCTACGCCTGAAAAGTCTCCTAAAAAGACCCCTCTTAAACCTTTGTGAGTGTCGTGCATATGCAAAGAACTCCTCACGTGGTAAAAATAAACATAATCTGTCACAAATGAAAGACCTTTCTGTAAAATTAAATTATATGTGCCATTGAAAGATATAACTGAGTTAGTTTTAAAAGTTAACTACAAACAGCTGTATGAGGTGTAAGTCACTCTCAGTTATGATGATACTGTCGCAGTTACTGTGCAAGTAGCTGTCATTCCCTTCAACCTCACATTAAGATTAACCAAAAAAATTAATTCAAAGTAAACAGTGTGTCGTCAAACACAGTAAAGAGGAGGCAAGAAGAACTGCTGTTAAGCTAGTTTTTAAAAAAGGGGCACATGAGATTTAATTTTCATGTCCCCCAGATATACATTGTGGTCTGTGGCCGGCTTGTCATCCCGGCCAATACCCCCAGGCCGCCAGATGGAGTCCTCCCCGCAGTATGGAGGTGCCCCGAAAACCAGCAGGGAGTCATGGACTATGTAGTGTTTATACACGACCCTGCTGGATACCACAGGGGCCGCAAGAGGAAGCTGCAGGGAGGACCGAAGAATCATTTGTGCCCTATAACCCGGAATTGCGTCACAGGAAGAGCGACAACAGGAGTGACGTGCTTCCGGGGTGAGAAGAAGGACTTGTACCTGACCCGGAAGTGATAGAGAATCACGTGGACTGGGGATTGGGAACACTTCCGGGTCAGGGAGGATAAAAGGACTGTGGGAGCTCCCAGACGGCGAGCTGAGCTAGGTGGAAGGGTGGCAACGCGTCTGGGAGTTGGAGGATTGGATTATTGTATTTGTTATTGGTTTATTTATGAGTATAGTGGAGGAGATGGTGCTTTGTGCACAGTGGCGAATTAATAAAGTCATCATTTGGACTTTTATCTGGTGTCTGGAGTCGTGGACAGGGGTTCAAGGGAGCGATACAGCCCTAATCTGTCACAACATATATGGCCTGGGAAAGTTAACGTTCATTTTTGTGATTAATGTGGCCTGTTTAATATGTTACAAAAATACTGTCATATTCAGAGCCAGCAAAGAGCCAAACGCCTCAGGCAGTGCTTTGGTCAGTGTGGCATTTTCATGTACTTTTTTTTTTTTTACATTACGAAACAATAATACAAATTTGTTAAGTGTGTAGCTAAAGAATTACATACACATCACATACCATATTTATATACTACCTTTAAATTTTTTTTTCATATTACGCATATAAGCTGCTTGCACTGCCCTTCCTTCTTAAGCAGTGTGTAAGGCCCTAAGTTCTTTAGTGTGGTGTCATCACCCAATAGTTGAATATTCAATATCGGTCACCTCCAACCATTTAGCTCATAACAAATCACAACTTACACCTAATCTAAAGAAAATAAAACTTTCTCTTTACTCAAAATCAACAACAGACAACCAAACATTAAATGTTATAACTATGTACAGCATGAAATAATAAAAACCCAAGAATGATAAGCTATTTACAAAACTATATAGTGTCCTTTCAGCACAACTGGTGAGGTCTTTGTTAGTACCTGTACCAGTCAGTCATTGTCCAACCTGCTATATTCTAACACAGGGTCACGGGGGTCTGCTGGAGCCAATCCCAGCCAACACAGGGCGCAAGGCAGGAACAAACCCCAGGTAGGGCACCAGCCCACTGCAGGGCACACACACACACAGCACACACTAGGGACAATTTTTGGATCGCCAATGCACCTAACCTGGATGTCTTTGGACTGTGGGAGGAAACCGGAGCACCCAGAGGAAACCCACGCAGACACGGAGAGAACATGCAAACTCCACGCAGGGAGGACCCAGGAAGGAAACCCAGCTCTTCTTACTTTGAGGCAGCAGCAGTACCACTGTGCCACTGTGCCGCCCTAACTGTACCATTTTAAAGTAATTAGTCACTCTGTTGGGGGCCCCCAAACGTAACTTGGGTGTGTAGTGGCCAACAAACAATATGACACTGGCCCTTTCACTTGAGCTTTACATGAACCCACATAAATCAAACAAACAAAAAAAAAACACACATACACAGACCTTGGGTGGGTGAACTCTTCCTCCTTGTGTCCATCCTTTGGCCTTTCATCTCACCCCTGTCTTGTATCGGAAAAAACTCACAAGTGGGTTGCACTCGTGTCCTCCGTTCACCTCTTCTCCAGTTCTCCTCCTCTCCCGACTATCCTTGCCTCCTGGACACCTTGTGTCCGATAGTGCCTGTTTGGGATTTGCGCTTTACGTCATTCCTGGTGCGATGCTGGAGAAAAGTTGTGAAGATAAAAATTACACTCCCTCTTTTTTTTCATGTTACTGTAAGAAGATTGAATCAATGTCATATCACATACAGTAAGTGATAAATAAGTTATCTTTGAGTGGCACTAAAACCACAATAAGTCTCTAGTACCTCTGTATTTAACTTGCCAGTCTGCCAGTACTGACTGCCCTAAGATAACGACAAAATTCAACACAACAGAAATGGTTCAGTGTCAAAAATGCCAAATTAAACCAACTGTGTTTAAATGTTGTATAACATGAAAATGTGAAAACTTTCTAGGGGTTGAATACTTTGTACAAGCACTGAATGTGGGGAGGGTTTTTATATACAGTACATCATGGTGATTTATCTATGCCTTTTTCCACATCCCAAAAATATGTGTGATATGTGAAATTTGCTGGGTATGAGTCACTGTGGAAGTGTGTGTGAATGAGCCCTTTGACCGGGTGGCATCCTTTCCTGGGTTAGTTTCTGCAGTCAGTTCACAGTCAACTCCTATGACTTGGAATTCAACTGAGTGGATTTAAAAATGGATGGATGGGTAACATTGATAATGAGTATGTGGACAAATGGATTCAAAATATTTTCTATATTTTGTAGAGGGCTAAACTGAGTTTATTATCTTTTGTTGCAGTGTGAAGCAAGACTGGGATATAATACTATATTCTGTACAAAATGTTAAATAGAAAGGTTATATTATTACATTTATACATTCATGTATTTTTATGCTTAATACAACTGCCTGTTATAATAATTGACTACAACGGACCAGAATCCTATCGAGTACCTAGATTACTTAATGGACTGATTCGAGTGTGTTTATAGCTCTTGGGATGAAACTGTTTGTATGCCTCAAGGTCTGTGTAGGAAAGGCTCTGAAGCTTTTGCCAGATGGGAGAAGTTTAAATAGACTTTGGCCATGGGTGACGGTGGCTTTACTGAGGCAGCATGAGCTATAAATGTCCTTCAGGACTGGAAGTTGTAATCCTCAGTGCTCTAAACACAACCTGTGCAGCTGTGATACCACACACAAATATAATAAGCAGGTTAAAATATTCTCAGTGATACACTAAGAGTAACAACACTAAAGCAGCCATGGTATTTGGAATAGTTTGGGCATTCCATGCCCCATTATATTGTTACAGAATGATTACAATCAAGTGCCTTAAATTTGTAAACGATATGCAATTAATTTCCATGTATTCGATACAGCTCGTGTCATGAATGTGAATCTAAAAAAGACCACAGAAACAGTAGTACGGCTTTGATGCTGTGTATGTGTGGTTTGAGGCTGCCATGAAAATATGTGTGGCTTTACGTCAAGTTTAGTTTTTATACATCTTGAAGTGGGCATGGAAACGGGCATACACAATGTTTTTGTGTGTACACACTGTTTATACGTGAGGCCCAAGGAACTTACCCTGTCAGTATCAGACAAGAAATCTGAACCTGGATTGCATGCCCACATACTCATATTAGGCTGGTTTAAATGAGTCAGTTGATCTACCATAAATGTCTTTAGGACATAGGTGTAAAAAAAATAATAGAAGCAGGGAGAAACATGCTGCCTCCAGAAGTCAAACCCTAACCAGAACACAGTTCAAATCCATTCTCCTAGAGCTCTGAGGGGACAGCGCTTACCACTATGTCACATTCTGAATTATAACAATAGGGGAAAGTAATGACATACAGTATACAATAGTGTGTTGATAAGTTAATAAGTGCAATATATTTACATTTAATAGAGAAAAAGTATGGTGAAATAATATAAGGATTCATGCAGGAGTGCACTTATAGATGCATGAATGGTTGCCCTTCCTCTCTTTTAAAATCTGTTTTCGGTTGTCTTCTTGTATAATCTGTTTTAGGAATTCTCTCATCATGCCACATCCATTTTTAATGTTAAAGAATTCTCCATGACAGACTGTTCTACTTTTACAAGAATGGCATAATACTGCAAGCTGACCCCATTTAAAAATTAACCATCACCTCTGTCATAAATCAAAACATGAAGGGAACTTCAAGTATTTTACAGTTGAAGAATGTTAAATAAAATGATAAATTCTTACTAGTGCCTCTCATTCCTCCACTGAAGTACATTTCTGAGGTCAGGCAGTGTGACTTATTTGCTTAAGAGCTATCCTCCTCACTAACACATTTTAGGATCAATGCTAGTGACCAACACTTTAATCCTGGCATGTTTTCTTGCATATCAATCTGATCCAAAAGTGCAATTTTCATTATTTTAAGTCCAATTAATTTTTATCAACAATTTAATTTCAAGAGATAAAACATATAAATACCCTGTGATGGAGGAGCAGCCCATTTAAGGTTGGCTTCAACTGCTGGGATTAACTCCCACCCCAGATTCCCTGAAGTGGATTAAGTGGGTTTGATAAGAAATGGGCTGATAATACTCACACCTTTTCTGGTTAACTACTGAAAGCATAGGGAATGAAGCAGGAATGAAACATGGACAGTGCACTAGGCAATTGAAGTGCACATTTACACATATCCAAGACTGCATATCTTTGTGAATTAACAGGAAAATCTTGAAAAACAGATTTAGGGACTCCTTACAGATAATGTCCAGGCTGGGATCTGAAATCTTAAAACCTAAAACAGACAAGCAGTAGAATTAACTTTGTGTGAGCATGTTGCAGGATGCAAATTAAATGGATGTTACATTACGTGACTTTTAGTCACGGGGTATGTCAAATTTGCAGGCCGCAGGTGTTGATGTTGTTGCCAAACCATGTCAATTTAAACGACTGAAAATCGTAGCACATCACATTTACTGACTGACGTGCCACTTGAAGGAGACAGTGCTGTATGATTCGTTAAATGGTATAGTAATTATATCTGCACTCTTTGCCCTTTTCCTTCAGTTTTCCATTCTGTCGTTGTACATAAAATACACACCTCATTCCTTATCACTGTATTATATTTGGTGCACTTCCAGATGAGCATTCATTGACTAAGGATAAATTTAGACCTGTTTATTTTTACGTCACAGAGTTGTGAACCAGTTGGAGCAAAACACTGGGCATATCACTCTACGCAACTAGCGATTATGGGAGTATGCTGCCTGACTGTCCCTGACTTGCTAAAATTATGTAAATGAAGGGTGCAACTGAAGGTCACTGGAGAAATCATATAATGTGAAATGGCCTTTTCAGTTAATAATAATAATATTTTTAGATCTACTTAATAAGGTTCAGGGCCAGAGTCAATCCTGGAAACACTGGGCATAAAGGAGAAACCAGCACTGAACAGGACGCCAGTCCATCTAGTGCCCACTGACACACGGCCAGTTAATTTAACATGCATGTACTTTTGGGATGAGAGAGGGGAATTTGGGCTTCCTGAAGGAAAACTCGCACTGACACTGAGAGACCATGCAGACTTCATGCACACAGTGACTAGGCTTGTGATCCAGAGTTTATTCCAGAATACTGGATCTGTGAGGCAGTACTGGGAACAATTACATCACCATGCCACCTAATCACTGAAATATACCATTCAGTTTAATAAGAACAATAGCCCTGGATCATTGTGCCCCCTTATTTTTAATGTCCTTTTGTATCATTTAAAATCTTGAGTTACTGTTACAGTGAACTGTTTTGTTATATCCATGATGTTCATGTTCACACTGGAAGGCACTACATAACACAGATTAACTGGTGACCTTTTTAGAACAAAGTGCTCTTGACTCCAGTGAAGCAAAATATTCTGTTCCTCTCGTCATCTGTCACTGCTCATCTTGTAAGCAATATTGGACTGTGTGCCCTAAACCCAAGAAAATTATCGAGGACAATCAATCTATTTGAGTATTCGGAGGTGTAACAGGAATTTCTAAAATCTTCTCCCTTTAGCCACTTGAAACATTAATAAGATGAATTCTAATGTAGCCCTTGCCATTATAAGATGAAAAAGCAAAGGCAATACTGCATATTTATATTTGGAGGTAACACTGAATTTTACGGGCTAACGTGTTAAAATAAATTCAATATGGTGCAAAAATACTCTGGATTTTGAAACACCAGCCCCACTCCCTCTCATCCATGGCTGCATAGCAGAGACGTCTGATATATTGCAGTTGAAAGAAAATGTCAACTTGACAGATTAGTGCTTTAATTTGGCCAAGACAGCTTCTCACACAGAATTGCAGCCCTCATGAGAGAAACAGGATTCTGTTATAAATGATGAGTCTCTCAGGAAGCAACTTGCGGGAATGAAGCTGATGCTGTGAGAGCAGACGTCACCAAAATAGTTGCACACCTGGCTTCAGGATTGGACCTCTTTGGCAGCTGAACGTTGCAATAAAGAGGTTAAAGGGAAATGAAAGCAGCCAAAATTGAAGGCATTATTCCTGTGTGAAAAACTTCTTTTATTCCAGGCATTTAAGAGGCAAAGTGAAGATCCACCTCTTCACACCTGCATTTGAACAAGATCCCCATTAAATACACCATCATCATGCTTAAACAGTGTGGCTGTGCCACAATCACTGTTCTGTTTCCATTGAATTTTCAGTGTCGATTTTTGACCCTTTCAATTCAATTTGTTAGATAAGCCGTTAATTTGTTTTTCAAATGTAATCTCTGTGAACTTACTTCTGAAAGACTTTGAACCTGTTCTTAATTGACTTGGAAATAATTTTATAACAATGATCACTATATGTAAATTGTACTACAGTACAATTAAAACAAATACAATCATGTATAAAATAGGAGGAATGGTGGTGCAGTAATTGGTGCCACTGCCTCACAGCTTAATGGTCATTCAGGATAAAGGTTTGTCAGTGATTGCGGGCAGTATGCTCAATTTTAATTTAAAAACTACCTACTGTGATAGCCATGTCTCAATAACTTGATTCTAAGAGGAAATTTGGCACACTTAATTCTTCAAGAAAATTTGTCATTTGTTTTCAATTTTTATTGAACTCTCACACTGTACACATTTTTGAAATTTCCAAATTTCCAATGTGAAGCATTGTTGAAATTGTGAACTCATCAGTCTTGAAATAGAGAAACATCTTGGGCGATTTCAACAACGTAATGTTTAATGTTTGAATTTTACCTTAAGAACAATTACTTCAATTTGTCTATTTCTTATACCTTTTTCTTTTATTTATTCAACAGCTGCACCTGACAGTAAAACAACGTGAGGGCTAAAACAAGTACACTGCGCTTAAGGACATGGGATGGGGTTGGTCAAATGTGTGTGGTTTTTTGTTGGCCCCAGTGTTACCATATAAGGAAAGTATGACCTTAGATGTGTATGTATTTATTTAATAGGTTAATAATTATATATATTTTTATTCAATATGGTAGTAATAAATATTTTTTATTGTCATGCATGCGGGTCAGAGAGTCACCTTTCCAGCTTGCCAAAATGAAACACTACAACCCAGGGACAACAGGGGGCGCAATTGCTAACAATGTTGTCTCCTTTTCCACCCAAAGCCCAGTAAGGGCAACTGACCCATGCCCCTTCCAGTCCAGGAGCTATAAAAACAGGGTGCTTCTGGAAGGTAGCAGCACACTTGGAAGACAACCTGCCTACAGGAAAGAGGTCAAATAACAAACTTGGCAAACCTACGTTTAACACTAGAATCCCTGAAACCTACGAAAAAACTTGTAATCCCGGGCCACCCTAAATTCCTTATTCAGGAAAAGATCCCAGCCGTCCCACAGGAAAAGGGCTTTCTGAGACTAAGGTCATAAAGCTTATGGAGCTGTTTCTGGACACAGGAAGAACTATAACAACAGTTGCGTAAAGTGCAAGAGGAGGTTCCACCTGCAGCTAAAGTCATTTGCATACTGAAGTAGCATTGCACATGTACTTTGTCAGCATGCTCGTATCGATCAAACACAGGAAGCTCTGCAGTCTACTTGTGACTTTACACTGTAGGAAGATAAGTAAATAAGTCAATGTAAATAAGTAAATAACATTTGATGTGGCTTTTATATAAGTAACATATAAATATTTTTTAAATAAAGACCATCACAAAACATAATCACAAAAAGAACTTTATATGATATCTTGGCGAGCTCGGTATGCCCTCCTGGACAAGCGTGTGTCAGATTCACTGGCAGGATGATGCCCGACCTCTTGCTGCATCCAAATGGTGCCATCTTTTGCCTTTACACCTGGTGCAGCCGCATTGTTCTTATATGTGAGAGGACATTTCTTGCGGGGAGGGCTTCTGTTCTCTTTCTCCAATGTAGAACCCTTATCCTCACCTGAGTTCACCTCTGTTATAGCCCTTCTTTACTTGAAAACAGCAGTGTCAGATCGGAGGGAGCATAAACATGACTGCAAAAATAAAACTGAATAAAAAAAAATGCTAACCTTTATAAGTACCATAAATTTACACCGGCTGTTACAGACTGAAATCAAATGTATGTTTTTATTCCATAATAGTAACAATAAGAGCAGCTCACTACTCAAAACAGTAATTCTGGGAAGCGCCCGAAATTGAACTGACAACATCTCAATTATGAGTTAGCTGTTCTTACTGCTGTGCCACCCAAGCAATCATGTCAGCGCCGTACCCTAACCCAATTTCTTTTTCTTCGGTTATGTTCTTGAATAAAACCACACTTGTTTGATACGTGTACCTTTTGTGGAAGTGTTTTTTGATATTTGGACTTCAGTCTTCAGACATTGTACACTTCATGTCAAAATATTCTCATTAGTACTAAAACATGAAAAAAGTTTCTGTTTTAGTTATGTGTTCAATATTTCTTGCCTCACATTTCCTGTCATCCTACATTTACATAGATCGTTGTAGACACGGAACACACATGAAGTGCATGTGTTCCAAATAACAATACATTATTTATCCTATACAACTCCAGGCACCTCACACCCAGATAAAGAGCCTTGAGCTGGGAGAGCTTTTTGCAGAGCTTTTAACAGGATTTGCTGCTTGTGCTGATCAACACATTTACTAAACAAAAGATGCTGATGGAGAGGTGCAAAGGAATTTAAGGTGGCCTGGGATTACAAGTTTTTTCATAGGATTCAGGAATTCTAGTGTTAAGAAACATAACAGCCAGCAGCTTTATTGATTTTGTTCTATTTTTGCACCATCACACAATTATTATTTTGCTCCTGCATAAAAGAATAAACAGAGTGGACTCGTTGGCACCCCTACATTTCACCTGAGGCCCTGTGGTTACTAGTAGTCGACAATGTTAATGTATATATTAATCACATTACAAGTTAAGTACTGTCCTCTACTGCTCCAGAATAAAAAGATAGGTTTCATTATATGCAAGCAGTCTGGCCTCTCCCTCCACTCCATTTTGCAACTGCATGGTGGCTTGTGAAATCCTCAGTCACAGCAGCTAACTTCTCCTGCTCCTCAAAATCAAAACTGGTAAGTGACATAATGTTCATGTTCATAAAAGAAAAAAATGCAAGCAACTTAACTTATCTAGAAATGTATGAAAGATGGCTCAGTAAGACTTTATATTACACTGACTAAACATTTACTCAGAATTTCCATTACACTAAAAGCACCCTCACATCTGCATTATCTAAAAATTGGAATGAGTCAGTATTGCTAGCAAAGTTCTGTAATGGAATTTCACATACAGCCAACAAGTTTTAGCATGAGACTCCATGTTTGTGGCATTTGAACTACAAGTAGCCATAAACTCTGAGCATCCAACAACTAAGAATAGCACAGGAATATTTTCATCATGTGAACTGATCGGGTTTTAGAATAAATCACAGCACAGAAACTGCACTCGTTAAAGTAGTAAATGATTTGCGAGTGAACGCAGACAGAGGCCATATATCTGTTCTCATCCTCTTAGATCTGAGTGCTGCATTTGACACTATTGATCATAATATTCTTAGAAATCGCCTTAGTCAATGGGTGGGCCTCTCTGGCAGTGTCTTAAATTGGTTTGAATCCTACCTGACAGGGAGAAAATTTTTTGTTAGTTGTGGTAATTACAACTCAAAGACACATGATATCCGATTTGGTGTTCCACAAGGCTCTATCCTGGGTCCGCTGTTATTCTCAATCTACATGCTTCCGTTAGGTCAGATTATCTCAGGGCACAACGTGAGCTACCACAGCTATGCTGATGACACACAGCTGTATTTATCAGTAGCACCTGATGACCCCGATTCTATTGACTCACTAACACAATGTCTGACTTGTATCTCAGAATGGATGAATAGTAACTTTCTCAAGTTAAATAAAGAGAAAACTGAAATCTTAGTGATTGGCAATAATGGATACAATGAGGCTATTAGAAATAAACTGGATACATTAGGATTAAAAGTCAAGACGGAGGTAAAAAGCTTAGGGGTAATTGTTGACTGTAATCTGAATTTTAAATCGCATATTAATCAGATCACTAGGACAGCATTTTTTCACTTAAGAAACATAAGTAAAGTTAGACCTCTTATATCACTGAAAGATGCTGAGAAATTAGTTCACGCGTTTGTTTTCAGTCGACTAGATTACTGTAACGCACTCCTCTCAGGACTACCCAAGAAAGACATAAATCGTTTGCAACGAGTGCAGAATGCAGCTGCTAGAATCCTAACTAGGAAAAGAAAATCCGAACACATTTCTCCAGTTCTGATGTCACTACACTGGTTACCTGTGTCATTCAGGATTGACTTTAAAATTCTGCTTATGGTTTATAAAGCCTTAAATAATCTCGCCCCTTCTTATATATCGGAGTGTCTGACACGTTATATTCCAAATTGTAACCTCAGATCCTCAAATGAGTGTCTCCTTAGAATTCCAAGAACAAAACTTAAAAGAAGTGGTGAGGCGGCCTTCTGCTGCTATGCACCTAAAATCTGGAATAGCCTGCCAATAGGAATTCGCCAGGCTAATACAGTAGAGCACTTTAAAACACTGCTGAAAACATATTACTTTAACATGGCCTTTCTATAACTTCAATTTAACTTAATTTAACTTAATCCTGATACTCTATATGTTCAATTTCCTCATAATAACTATTCAGGGTAGCTCTACAATCCGTACTGACCCCTACTCTCTTTTCTGTTTCTTTTTCCGGTTTCTTTGTGGTGGTGGCCTGCGCCACCTCCACCTACTCAAAGCTTCATGATGCTCCAACAATGATGGATGGACTAAAAGGCAGAATTCTACGTGACCATCATCATCAAGCCTTTCCGTGAGAACCCTAAATCCAAAGAGGACTGTTTCATTTATGTTAGGTAGCATGCCCAGAGGGGACTGGGCGGTCTCATGGTCTGGAATCCCTACAGATTTTATTTTTTTTTTCTCCAGCCGTCTGGAGTTTTTATTTTGTTTTTTCTGTCCCCCCTGGCCATTGGACCTTACTCTTATTCGATGTTAATTAATGCTGATTTATTTTGTTTTCATATTGTGTTTATTTTTCTATTCTTTATTATGTAAAGCACTTTGAGTTACTGTTTGTATGAATATGTGCTATATAAATAAATGTTGTTGTTGTTGTTGTTGAACTGGAATCTGCAGTCTATCAAACCAATTGCCACCACATGATATTATAAAATGGTGTTAAAAACATATTTTATATACACTACTAGCACATACAATTACAAACTATTGTTATTTTTGATTATGTCACCCCGTTACAAAATTATGCAATAAACAAAACTGTGATAACAAACTCTTTGATGAAGTGACTAGAAAATTTCAAAATGCTCCAGATTTCATACCACTTATCCTTCTTATATCATGCATACATTTTCATACTTATTCCTGTATTCATGTGGGGTTTTTCTTTTAGTGTTCTAGCAGACATAAAGTATAAGATAATTGGCAAATCTGGATTGTCTCGCTATGGTTGAATGTGAGTGTATGCTTAAGCATACCCTGTTAAGGACTGGCACTCATCCAGAAAGGACTCCTGCCATGAACCTCATGCTGCACGGCTCTTCATGACACCTGTACTTTCAAAGAAATGAATAAATAAATGAATAAAAATATCTATAGAATGAGAAAGTTGATACATGAATACACACATGAAAACTTAGGGGTAGATTTCATGCAAACATTAAAAGTTTTTCTTCACAGAAAGAACCACAGATCCATATGGTATGATATATAGTAGGAATTTCAGGAGCATGAACCTTGACTGAATGTTATCTTGGAGAAATTGCCTACTCTCAAATTTCCCTATATGGGGTTGAGCTTACATGCATACACAGATGCTTAGTTTCTAATAGAACTTTTCTGGGGCAGTACAGTGGCACAATGGTTAGCATTGCTGTTTCATGGAGCCACGAATACAATCACATACCCTGTCATTAATTTTACTCGTTCTCCTTTCATCTGCATGGATTCTTATCAGAGTACTCTCTCTGGTTTTGCCCAAAACACAGGTATGTTAGGTTTGTTGGCAATTCTGTTACCAGAATTAAAAGGAGCATAGGCACTATGAGGGACTGACACCCTATTCAGGGTCTTACCTGCCTCACACACTTAACACTAGAATTACCGGAGCCTACGAAAAAACTTGTAGATCCGGCCCACCTTAAATCCGTTCACACCTCTCTGCCAGCGTCTTTTGTCCTCTAAATGTGCCGATACAGACAAGCTGCAAGCAGCCGGCTATTCCATCCCCCCATCAACTTATAACGTGCACAAACTTCTTCCAGCTCATGCCTTGATTGATTATCTGGGAGTGAAGTGGAGTTTTAGAGTGGAAATAATAGATCGTTATTTGGAACACACGCATTGTATGTGTGTTCCGTTTCTAAAGTAATCTTTGTAAACACATTTTTAAAACAGAAAAGTTTTTCATATTTTAGTAGTAAATGACAAAATGTAGGTATAAACTATATAATGTATGAAGCCTGAAGTCCAAAGATCAAATAAACACTTTCACAAATGGTTCAAGGAAAAGACAACAGCTTCCGTGGTGTAGCGGTAAGAAAAAAAGCCGCGTTAGCATGCGACATTGACACGCATTTACTATGACTGCCTTCGTGGCGCAACGGTATCAGCTGCTGAGTGGGAATCAAAAGATCACACGTTCGATCCCTCATGAGTTTTGAGAAATGATTTGCTCTTATTCTTACTATTTTAGAAAAAAAACATACATTTGATTCCAGTCTCTAACAGCCGGTATAATTTATGATACTTGTAAAGGTTAGCATTTTATTTTTTATTCTCTCAGCCGCATTCACGATCCCAACTCCCCAAACCACCATCCGCATTTGACACTACTGTTTTCACATAGATGCACTATAACAGAGGTAAACTGAAATAATGACGACGATTCTACATCGGATCAAGAATGCACTTTTGCCATCACTGTACTTTGTATATGTATAAGGGAAGCTCTGCACTCGTGACTTTACACTGTAGGAAGTAAGTAAATAAATAAAGGTAAATAGGTAACAAAGGACAGTGCATGTGCCTAAAACATTAACATTTATATGTTACTTACATAAAAGCCAGATCTAATGTTATTTACTGACACGGGCATGCTCAAAAAATACACGTGTAATGCAACGAAAAGTGCACGCACACACTTCAGTTCGCAAGCATTGGTACAAGAATGCAGTCACAAGTAGACTGCAGCAGAGAATGAATCTGAAAAAAAAAAAACAAAGCTAACCTTTACAAGTATCATAAATTACACCAGCTGTTACAGACTGAAATCAAATGTATGTTTTTATTCTAAAATAGTAAGAATAAGAGCAGTTCACTTCTCAAAACGGAGTCGTGCGGATAACTCGTGACCTTTTGATTCCCAGTCAGCAACTGATACTGTTGAACCACGGAGGCAGTCATAGTACATGTGTGTCAATGTCGCATGCTAATGCGGCTTTTTTTTCTGCAGTTATATTTTTTTTAATTAAAGCACACTTGTTCTGTTATATTTGTACATTTTGTGAAATTGTTTCTTTGATATTTGGACTTTATTACTGTGCATAGATCATTGTAGACACGGAACACACATGAAATGCAAGTGTTCCAAATAACGATATAGTATTTATAAAAGGTGACATTTTGCTTTACTTCTCACTCTATACAACTCTAAGCAGCTGCCATGTAGGTAAACAGACTTGAGCTGAGAAAACTGTGCGGCGTGGGGGGATGTGATAGCAGGCTGCTTGCAGTTTGGTGCTTATCCACCCATTTACAGGACAAAGGACGCTGACGGAGAGGTGAGAAGTGATTTAAGGTGGGACAGATTTTTGAGTTTTATCGTAGGCTTTGGTAATTCTAGTGTTAATGCTGCCAGAATAGGCCCTGGCTCCATGCAAAACACAGTATGAATAAGTAGGTTTGAGAATCTTATGTTATTGGTTTTGAAAAATTTGAATAAGTTGATAAAAAGAGCAGCTCCCACATACTGATGCTGGTGCCATGGTTTAACATTTCACTGCTATCTTGTGCATTTGTCTTTAGGGCATCTTTTTTAGAACCAGGTCATCTGGAGCTGTCTATGAAAGGCTGGCAGCACACAAATCTACAGTAGAAGTTTCGGCCTGATTTTTCCTGCCTTCAGTATAGTGGATTAAAAGACTTTTGCCTTCCTATGGCTCAACAGGTATTCGCTTCAAAGATCTACTAGATATACTAATAAAAGGCAAAGCCCTCACTGATTGACTCACTCACTCACTCACTCACTCATCACTAATTCTCCAACTTCCCGTGTAGGTAGAAGGCTGCAATTTGGCAGGCTCATTCCTTACACCTCACTTACAAAAGTTAAGCAGGTTTCATTTCGAAATTCTACGCGTAATGGTCATAACTGGAAGCTGTTTTTCTCCATTTACTGTAATGGAGATGAGCGCGAAAGCCGTGGGGGCAGAGTTTCGTGTGACATCATCACGCCTCCCACGTAATCACGCAGTACGTAGAAAACCAGGAAGACCTCCAAAAAGCGCTGAAGAAAACATGCATTATATAATTGAGAAGGCAGCGAAACAATAAGAAGCGAGCGAGTGACATACAACTATATTCATGAGTGATGCTACTACGGAAACAAAGCACAGTGTAAACCTAAACTTTAAATTAAGTTCATAGACAGCCTGCCGCTGGCGTTTGTAATTTAGTGCCTGCCCATATAAGGCCGTCTGTCAGCGGCAATCCAATAGAAACACTGCCACTAAATATTCACGGGTGAAGGACTGTGCTTATGCAGAGGAAGATGAGATGGTCAGGGTGGTGTTTGGCACAAACTCAGCGAAACTGCAAGAGAAAGTTTTAAGTGCTGGGACTTGGTAACATTAAATACAGCCATGGACATAGCACGAAAGGGCACCAGCACAGCTGGGAAACTTCGATGCATGTACACCGAGCGGCTCACGTGAACTGACGCAGTGCACAGACAAAAAGCAACAGTTCCAAAGAGCGCTGAACAAAAACCGAATTACACAATTGAAAAGGCAGCAAAAAAATATGAAGCGTCTGATACATACAAGCATATTCATAAGTGCAGCTACTGCGGAAACAAAGCACACGGTGGAAAGTCAATGTCCCGCTAAAGGAAGACAGTGTAAAAAAAAAAACCCGTGCATGCAGTGTGTCAGGTCTCAGATAAAGAAGAAGACGAGCTGTTTATTGATGCAGTAAGAAACGAATCGATAAATGAAACCTGTTATCTTTACAACAATTGAGAAACATGGAATGTAACTTGAACACAACACATCCTACAAATACGAACCTGATTGAAAGAAATAATGATAATCAAGTCCTTGATGACAGCAACACTCAATAACACTCACAAAACAATTACTGTATATTGACAGTCATGTTACGTTATTTTTAAAATGTTCCCTTTTCTTTTTCATAGCTTCTTTAACACACTACTTCTCCGCTGCGATACGCGGGTATATATATATGTATATATACCCCGATCTACATACTCGAATAATGGATACTTTATTCGCCATCAATGATTGTTTTGGTAAAGCCATACTCAGTGTATTCATTAGATGAACGGTAAAAAAGTAAGAGCGAGGGGAGGTTGACTTATTGAGGCATGCAGGCAAAACCACAATAGCGCGCAGGCTCGATGTACGAAAAAATATATCTTTTCAAGTTCTATTTAGTCCATATGTGTCAAACTCAAGGGCCGCGGGCCACGTCCGGCCCGGCGTGTAATTATATCCAGCCCGCAAGATCATTTTATACACTGTATTACTGTATTGTTATTAATGGCCCGGGTATATGAAGCGCTGGTAAAACAATAAACTACAGATCCCATAATGCAGCGCTTCAGCTACCTTGCCAAACACTTACCGCGTTAATCAAGTCTAGCTTATGATGCTGCAAGTTATTGCGAAGCTAGCCCACACGATGCTGAAGAGAAAAGTTGATTCTGAAAATAGAGCCTTTAAAACCCGATGGGATTTGTGGAGCTAATGTGGCTGTAATTACAGAATTTAATCTAAGACGGCACTATGAGACAAAACATCAGGATAACCTGAAAGACCTGAATGCAATGCAGAAGATACAGAAAGCAGAAGAGTTAAAGAAGAATCTGACACTTCAGCAGACGTTTTTACCCGTGCACAATCACAAAGTGATTTCAAGTGAAGCTGCTTTTATGGGAGACACAAATGCACCAGTGCAACTTGCCCCACTTTCCCTGTTGCCAAGTAATGTTGAACCAATTCGGCACAACGGTGTTCCCAAATACGCACTTTGCTGATAAACTGAGCGCACTGCGCACTGAGTTCGCACGCCGCTTTGGTGACTTTGAAGAACAAAAAAAGAATTTTGACTTGTTTCGCAACCCATTTGCCGTCGATGTGGAAATTGCACTTGTGCAGATTCAGATGGAGGTGATTGAGCTGCAGTGTAATGACACACTGAAGGCAAAGTACGATACTGCAGGGCCTGCACAGTTTATTCACTCCATTACCGCAGAAATGCTCCAGCTCCATCTACATGCGGCTCGAACCTTGTGCATGTTTGGTAGCACATATCTGTGTGAGAAGCTCTTCTCAGTGATGAAGACTAACAAAACAGCACACAGGAGTCGCCTCACTGATGAGCACCTGCAGTCCATCTTGAGAATCTCCACAACACAGAACCTCACACCAAACATAAACAAACTTGTTGCCAAAAAAAGATACCAGGCGTCCAGCTTTGATAAAATGACATATGAGCAAAGACAACTGAATGATTTGATTTGTTATTGCTGAAAAGAGCACATTTTATTTATATTTCCAGGTTTTGTTATGCAGCATGTTCATATTTGAATTTGTATAATTTTGACAGGATATATTTTTATGGAGAGCAAAATCTTTTGGGATATTTAAAATCTAAGTTTATTTTTTATATAAAATTACATAAGAGTAAAGAAATTTGAATGTTTGTTCTTTTAACGTTTACTTTATTTCTAACTTGTATAATTTAGACAGGATATATTTTTATGGAGAGCAAAATATTATAAGTTATTTAAGGTTTGAGTTAATTTATTCAGGAATAATATTCCTGTCTGTTTTTACCATTCCTACCAAAGATATTTCTGTCGACTAAATAAAAATTCCTTCTATTTAAAATTTAAATAGAACTTGAACAGATACGATAGTTCATAATATCCACGCAGACTTGCACGTAAGAGCGGGAGTCATCCGTTTTAACAAACAGCGTATTGCACTGATACGAAATAGCCTGCCCATTTAATTATTTAGGAATGGATAAATAAATTAAGATTTTGTACAAATAATGTTTTTCATTTTTCTTCCTTGATGGATTCTGCCACCCCCAGCAACAGTTGCTTACACCCCAAAGAGTGTATGTATATATATATATATATATATATATATATATATGTGTGTGTGTGTGTATATGTAGATATGTATGTATACGTTTATATATGTGTGTGTGTATGTATATATATATGTATTTGTGTGTATATATGTGTGTGTGTGTGTATGTATATTTATGTGTATATATGTAGATATATATATGTATGTATATATGTGTGTGTGTATATATATATGTGTATATGTGTATATGTATAGATATGTATATATATTGTGGCAGTAGGGGGCAGTAGTGCACCCTTGAACCCTCAGGTACAACTCCAGACACCAGGTAAAAGTCCAAAGACTCTTTATTTTCTAACAATGTGCACAAAGCACCCTCCACACTATTCATCCAATCACTACAATACACACAATAACTCTCCTCCTCGCCCAGACACTTCGCCCTCCTACCTCCCAGCTCAGCTCGGTGTCTGGACTGAGGCACCGCCCTTTTATAGCCCCTGACCCGGAGGTGTTTCTGTCCCAACAGTCCACAGTTCCTTATTCCTTCCGGGTCAGGGCAATCAGTCTTTTTCTTCAACCCGGGAGCACGTCGTTCCTTCCCGTCACGTGACCGTGACGTACTCCCGGGTCATAAGGCATCACAGAGCATATAAGCCCTCCCACAGCGACTCCTGGTGGTCCCCAAGGTATCCAGCAGGGCTGTGTAAAAACACTACAAAGTCCATAGGGCCCTGCTGGACCTCGGGGCACGATCCTGCTGTCGGGAGAGCTCCTCCTGGCGGCCTGGGGGTGAGGACCGGCATGGGAAGCCGGCAGTCCTCCACA
>JANRMT010062803.1:10699368-10755832 GCA_026402145.1 Polypterus bichir lapradei
TCTTATGTATTGAATGACTGGGACAGGTTCAAGGTGTGGACTGATGATGGTACAGGAGATAATTATACTACACAGGAGCACTATAAGAGTGAAATGCTTAAGCCCTTCACCTATGGTTCTGCATGTGAGTTGATGGCTGCCGCTGAATTGTTCGGTTGTTGCTTTCAGGTATACCGAAATGGCCAAATATTTTACACCTTTGGACAACCGCCAATGCCTCTTAAACATCTTATGTTCACAGGTGACGATTTGAGTAGTGGACACTTTGATGTTTATGAATGTTTCAACTCTCAAATGCTGGATGCAAAGTTATTGATGAAGCCGGTTGTATGCCTACAACGCTTGACAGATGCCAAATGTCACTTCAACACAAGTCCTGCAAATACTAACGTAATTGAAACAAACCATGAAACTCAAACTGATTATAACAACAGCAATCCAAGCTGTGAGAAAACAGTAAAAAGGAGGAGTGTCAGACATTGTGGTACATTTTCTGATGCAGCTAGAGAAAAACAACTTTGTGACGCTGCCGCCAGAAAAATCCACAAGTTAATAGATACACTGTCACTAAATACTCTCAGGCAAATCCACAAGTTCATAGATACGCTGTAGCGAAATACTCGCAGAAAAATACACAAGTTAATAGACATGCTGTCGCTAAATACTCGCAGGCAAATCCACAACTTAATAGAGACGCTGCCACTAAATACTCGCAGGCAAATCCATAAGTTCATAGAGATGCTGTCGCTAAATACTAGCAGGCAATTCCACAACTTAATATGGGGAATGCCTGTTAAACATCTTAGATTCACAAGTAGCGATTTGGGTAGTGAACACTTCCATGAATGAAACCTGTTATCTTTACAACGGTTGACAAACATGGAATGTAACTTGAACACAACACGTCCTCCAAATACGAACCTGATTGAAAGAAATAATGATAATCAAATCCTTGATGAGAGCAACACTCATAACAGTGACAAAACAATTACATTGACAATCATGTTACGTTATTTTTAAAATGTTTCCTTTTCTTTTTCATAAATTATTTAACACACTACTTCTAAGCTGCGAAGTGCGGGTATTTTGCTAGCCTAATATTAAAAGTCAAATTAAGTTCTAATGTCTGGATTTGTTGTTTGTATAGTATGTGTGTGGTTTGAAATATTTCATTGATAACTGTTATAATCAGAGTTATAATTTCATGTGGGAAATTCCTCGATGGTTTTTAACAATCTATGCATCTATTGTGGGGTTTTGGGACTCGCAAATTATGAACTTAACAAGTTTTTTACTTGAGAGTATTTTCAGAGAGTTTAATATATTGTATTTATTCATTTTTATTTTAATATTTTCTTTGTTTTTCTGTAAATGCCACCATTTTGGGAATTTTGCATTGACTGCTGCTATAGGAAATGTTCCCAGAATGCCCTGGGACACACACAGCTTCTGATGTCATTGAAACAATAGTTTAAAGGTCCTCCCAGACATTTCCAAGGTATCTGAGTTTGAGAATAGATCCTTGAATTCGTGATTTTTAAAAGATTCTTTGCTTTGTGAGTTTATGATTTTTGAATTTTTGCTATCATCCCTGACTTTTGATTAGTGATCTTAATCTAACAAAAAATAGGTATGATTTTCTGTTCTGACCTGGCTAGTTTTCAGGCTAGTCACTTTCATATTAGTGTTTGGTCTATCAATGTCCATACAATAGCTACCAGCATATAGCTACACAAGCTTTACAGGTGTGCCTGCAAGGCTTTTAACATGTAGGCACTACATTACGAGGTGAGACACAAAAATTACCAGATTGGTAAAAAAATATATATTTATTGATGAATTACAGCATTCTAACCATTGTCACCTTCTATATACTCCCCCTCCCAATCTCCACTGCTCCACACATATCTTCCATTGATTGAAACAATGCTGGAAGATTTTCTTGCTTGAGGCACTGTAACAGGCTTGCTGTTTCTGTCTTCACTTCATCCATTAAAGAAAATTTAGATTTTCAGGAACAAGTAAAAATCACAGGGAGCTAAATCGGGTGAATAAAGAGGATGATCAAAGACAGGGATGTTTTTGTCAGTCAAAAACTGCTTTACAGAAAAACCATTGTGCGCGGGAGTGTTCTCTTGCTGAAGCAGTATTTGTGCAACTCAAAAACTTGTTTGCAAGACAAACTGTTATCACAGTACACTGTTTTTATCATTTCATAAGTATCTGTGGCTGTTTTGTTCAATTTCGTGAAAAATTTGATGTTGATTCACTGTTTGATTTTTTCAACCAACATTACTGTATAGTGGCAACTCGTGTAGCGATTGCTGTGCAAATACTGACTGGGCAATTCACAGGATATACCTAGCCCGGTCATTCCTCCTAGGGCACGAAGCAGAAGCAGACAATGGCCGACAGTGGGGTAAATCGTGTTGCAATCGTAGTTGAAGAACTCCAGACACTCGACGAACAGATTCAGAAACTCCTGTCCTGACGGAGATACCTTAGAGATCTGAAGTCCCGGCTACTGGATAAACCGTCCTCGCCATCTGTAATCAGCGTAACATCAACCCCACCGACCACACCCCCCGCGTCTCATAGGAGCAACACCGCTGATGACCTCAGTGGATTTCAGCTATGCAGGCGAGCGTCCTATCTCAGAACCGGTTCGACCCTCTCCGCGTTCTCAGTTCGCCCTCAGCCCCAGTGATGTAATAGTGGTAGGTGATTCTATTGTTAGAAATCTTAATATCGCATGCCCTAATGGAAAATCGTTTGTTTCTTGTTTTCCCGGTGCTCGTGTCTGAGATGTGATGAGACGTGCGCCGGCAATCTACAAGAAACACAAGGAGAGGGCAGTTGGAGCAATCATTTTGCATGCCGGCGTAAACGATATAAGGCACCAACAATCAGAAATCCTCAAGGCTGACTTCGCAGCTTTGATTAAAGACACGAAGGAGAGGACCCCATCGGCAAAGATCTTCATTTCGGGTCCACCACCTCTCGTCAGACGATCCAACGAGTACTACAGTCGTCTGCTAGGATTGAACAACTGGCTACAGGATTTCTGCAAGAAGCAAGACATTGGTTTCGTCAACAATTGGAATCTCTTTTTGGAAAGGCCGCGTTTCTTCAAGCGAGATGGCCTGCATCCGAACAGTTTCGGCGCCCGGGTCCTCCCCGAAAACATATCTAAGGTAATTTGTGTATCTTGACTATCTATCTCTGCTCTTAACCCCTTCCGAAATGATACTGTTGTGCTAGGACATGATAAGTGTCTAATAGAATCTTCCGTTAAAGTGCACAACATTAATACTGTAATAAGCAATCTCAATGCACATAGAAAATCTAGGCAATATGGCATAAACTCTAATAATCTAATTAAAATTACTATTTTAGAGGAACAATGTATTAAAACTGTAAAAACAGATCACAGATTAAACAAAAAATACACACAGAGCGGTGCAAATAAAAATAATTTAGTTCCTATTCCAAATATCAATAACGCACATAGTATTCATCTCTGCACCTCCGAAACATTAAATATGGCACTATTAAATGTTAGAGCTTTAACGAACAAAACGTTTTTTATCAACGATCTTATTAGTGATAAAACAATAGATTTTATTGCACTAAGTGAAACGTGGCTTAACTCAGACGGCGCGGCTGTTTTTTTTTACTCATGCAGACTGCCAGGGAAAAAGGGGGGGTGGCTTGGCAAACATTTACTCGAGCCGGTTAAAATGTAAAGATGTAGTTTTGGTAAGTTCAAGTCCTTTGAGTATCTCCCCGTTGTTATCCATGCAGAATATCACGTTCTAGTATTATCCGTGTATAGACCTCCAAAATTCACATTTTTTTGAGGAATTCTCTGACTTAATGTCAATTTTAATTTCGAACTATGACACACTCCTAACAGTTGGCGACTTTAATTTTCATATAGATAATCAGTGTGACCTAAAAGTAAAAGAATTTATGAACCTCCTGGATTCTTTTGATTTGAGACAGCTCGTTAATCAGCCTACACATAAAGCAGGTCATACGTTAGACAGTGATTACTAAAGGACTTAAAGTTGATATAAAGCAGATCATTGATACGGGTCTATCAGACCATTTTCTTCTACTTTTTAAAATAGAAATAATGATAAAAAACACCCATGAGAAGCATATTGTTAAAAAACGCTTCTTTGACTCAGCAGCAGCTTTAAAACTTACAAACATTCTAAGCAATCAGTCCGTTTATAGTGCCAACTATAATAGCGAGGATAATGTAAATAGTAAGGTGGAAAGATTTCATACTAAAGTGAGAGCTGCTGTTGACATAGTTGCACCTGAAAAGACAGTTAAAAAATCTTCTAGCATTATTATACCATGGAAGACCCAAAGAGTGTTGGATTTAAAGAGAACATGCCGTAGAGCTGAGCGTAAAGTTGAGGAAGACCAAACTATCCACTATGAAATATTAAAAGTTAAAATAACAGAATACAATAACACTGTCCGTCTTGAGAGGCGCTGCTATTTCTCTAAGATTATAAATAACAATGCTAGTAATCCCAGAGTCTTATTCTCTACGATAGATCATCTGCTAAACCCAGGTAACTCAAAGGAATGCCTCCTAATTACTTCCAGTAAAACCTGTGAGGCTATCGCTGAATTTTTCAATCAAAAAATTAATGATATTAGAAATAACATAGTATATCTCCCCAACACTAAGGATCCTCCTAAACCCCAGCATTCTGTTATAAACAAATTAAACTCTTTCACTAGGATAGATTTACCTGATTTACAAAAAATAATATCTCAATTAAAACCCTCCACCTGTGTCCTTGATCCAATACCAACAAATTATTTCAAAGAAGTATCGGGCATGCTAATTGATAATGTTCTTGACATAGTAAATTCGTCATTAGATACGGCGGTCTTCCCAGACTGTCTTAAGACTGCTGTAGTTAAACCCCTACTTAAGAAACATAATCTTGACCCCTCGGCTCTTGAAAATTTTAGACCCATCTCTAACCTGCCTTTCTTAAGTAAAGTTCTGGAGAAGGCAGTCATTATGCAGTTAAATGACCACCTAAATAAACATGCTATTCTTGATAAATTTCAGTCGGGTTTTAGAACAAATCACAGCACAGAAACTGCACTCGTTAAAGTAGTAAATGATTTGCGAGTGAATGCAGACAGAGGCCATTTATCTGTTCTAATCCTCTTAGATCTGAGTGCTGCATTTGACACCATTGATCATAATATTCTTAGAAATCGCCTTAGTCAATGGGTGGGGCTCTCTGGCAGTGTCTTAAATTGAATCCTACCTGACAGGGAGAAAATTCTTTGTTAATTGTGGTAATTACAACTCAAAGACACATGATATCCAATATGGTGTTCCACAAGGCTCTATCCTGGGTCCGCTGCTCTTCTCAATCTACATGCTTCCATTAGGTCAGATTATCTCAGGACACAACGTGAGCTACCACAGCTATGCTGATGACACACAGCTGTACTTATCAATAGCACCTGATGACCCCGATTCTCTTCATTCACTAGCACAATGTCTGACTTGTATCTTAGAATGGATGATTAGTAACTTTCTCAAGTTAAATAAAGAGAAAACTGAAATCTTAGTGATTGGCAATAATGGATATAATGAGGCTATTAGAAATAAACTGGATACATTAGGATTAAAAGTCAAAACAGAGGTAAAAAGCTTAGTGGTAATTGTTGACTGTAATCTGAATTTTAAATCGCATATTAATCAGATCACTAGGACAGCATTTTTTCACTTAAGAAACATAGCTAAAGTTAGACCTCTTATATCACTTAAAGATGCTGAGAAATTAGTTCACGTGTTTGTTTTCAGTCGACTAGATTACTGTAACGCACTCCTCTCGGGACTACCCAAAAAAGACATAAATTGTTTGCAACTAGTGCAGAATGCAGCTGCTAGAATCCTAACTAGGAAAGAAAATCCGAGCAAATCTCTCCAGTTTTGATGTCACTACACTGGTTACCTGTGTCATTCAGGATTGACTTTAAAATTCTGCTTATGGTTTATAAAGCCTTAAATAATCTCGCCCCATCTTATATATTGGAATGTCTGACACCTTATATTCCAAATCTTAACCTTAGATCCTCAAATTAATATCTCCTTAGAATTCCAAGAACAAAATTTAAAAGAAGTGGTGAGGCGGCCTTATGCTGCTATGCACCTAAAATCTGGAATAGCCTGCCAATAGGAATTCGCCAGGCTAATACAGTAGAGCACTTTAAAACACTGCTGAAAACATATTACTTTAACATGGCCTTTTTATAACTTCACTTTAACTTAATCCTGATACTCTGTATGTTCAATTCATCATAATAACTATTCTTGGTGGCTCTAAAATCCGTACTGACCCCTACTCTCTCTTCTGTTTCTTTTTCCGGTTTCTTTGTGGTGGTGGCGCTACTCAAAGCATCATGATGCTCCAACAATGATGGATGGATTAAAAGGCAGAAGTCTACATGACCATCATCTTCAAGTCCTTCCGTGAGAACCCTAAATCCAAAGAGGACTGTTTCATTTATGTTAGGTAAAATGCAGAGAGGGGACTAGGCAGTCTAATGGTCTGGAATCCCTACAGATTTGATTTTTTTCTCCAGCCGTCTGGAGTTTTTTTTTGTTTTTTCTGTCCACCCTGGCCATTGGTCCTTACTCTTATTCTATGTTAATTAATGTTGACTTATTTTATTTTCTTACTGTGTCTTTTATTTTTCTATTCTTCATTATGTAAAGCACTTTGAGCTACTGTTTGTATGAAAATGTGCTATATAAATAAATGTTGTTGTTGCTGTTGTTGGTTTGAGACGGCGTGTAGGAGAGGATATAGTTCTATGATTCACATTTGGCCGACCTCCTGATGGTTTTCCAGGAAAGACCCAAGACCAGTCCAGTTATTTTTGTGTCTCTCCTCGTATAAAAGAGGGGAGAAACACAGTCAGTAGCCATTATCCTTTTCTTCCTCACAGAGAAGATGGCCGTGGTGAGGAAGAGGAGGATGTCTGATGTTCTTTTCCAAAACTGGAAGCTCTTCCAACATATATGCTATTTAACCAATAATAAACACGAAAGTCAGAGTTCACTTTGGACCCTGCAAATGATGGTCTTCAGGTGCTCCTTAAAACAAGTTATAGTCAGATCATGCGGACCCTAACACTAATTTTTGTAGTTCTCTTTTGTTTATACCTGCCAGTAAACAGGGTCATGACTTGTACCCCAAAACTTTACATTATTTTCCATTAGTCTCCCAGTATATTCCCTCTGCAGAATTACATACCTACAATTCCAAGAGAAAAGGTGAAACAATGTTGTTTGGTGGAACTTATGATGGGACTTGTTATTCCACAATACTTTATTGCTCATCACCATCATAACAGAAATCTGGACCCTTTTGGCACTACACCAGTAAGAAGAATCTCCATATATGCCACTAAAAACAGTGGTCTCAACAGCCACTGTTATACAGTGACTTTAACTACTTTTTCTCTCAGTCATAAACTATCCTTTATTAGTAACTATTAACACAATTCTCATGTTTCAACACTTATTCAAAAGTAATTTAGCCATTCTTCACAGATGTAGTAGAATTTTTACATCATGCAATGGATCAATAATGCTTTGGTTTCATTAGTTTACAAGTCTTTTTTTAAATGTTACAGCAAAGAATTTCAAACATTTATCCAGTTTGGAAATACAAAGACACAGAAAGTGTGTTCATCCAGCGCAACACTTGGCTATATCACACATTTGCTTTTAAACAGAACAATTCAATCCATAATTATTGGCTAAAATGAATAGACCTAATGGGCAAGTATTAAAATCATATAAATATCAGTATTATGTTTTTAACCATTTTAATACAAAATAGGTTAATAAGGATCAAATGCAATGTCAAAATGAGATGTTTAATGATATTTAACACATTAGTACTTTGGCATAATAACAAAAAGATATGTATAGAATTTGGCATTTTTTCCATTATGTCTCACAGATGCTGCATTTCTTCCCCTTTAAGCCTACTCATATTCACCTCTAGATGCTCTGTCACAGGTAATAAAGCAGCATTTGGCCGGTCTGAACAGAAGCACATTTCTCTCTCTGCACTTATAAAGCTTTAATGGAACTAAAACCCTGTGACATGGTTGTCATCCACTACATTAATAGAGTGTTTTACTTTTATGGTCTCCTGGCAGTATATTCCTAGATTTCTTCAAAAGGTTTGTATCAGTTTTGGCTGCTTTACAGTAATGAATACATTTTCAATTTATATGTATTGAAAGAGATTAAAATAATAATAATAAAATAAAATAAAAAAACAGACGGAAAATGTCTTCTGGGTACAAGTCCAATGAAGCAGGGCTGACTACACCAACAAATTGGATTTTTAACGAGATTTTTAACAAGGAATTAAACTAAATGTTAACCTGAGACAATAAGGCATGGAAATGGTGGAATAACTTAATTAAATTGTAAAGATTGCCATGCTTAAATAAATTAGAGTTCTTCAAAATGACTCATCTTTTGAAACGTCAGTAATCAATGGGCACACAGAGTTTTTGTACATAACAAATACAAACTTTATGCAGGAAAATTTTGGTAATTTGTGAAGGAATGTAAATTGTGGTGGTTTATTTGCTAAAAGAAAAAGACATATTGTTAAATGTGGCATGAAAATTGGGGCTAATGAATGAATTTGGGTTTTCCTCCTCTTTGGATTGAATCTACATTAGCACAAGAGTCTGCCCCAAAATATGATCCTACCTATAACAGTAATAAAATTGCATTCACAAACATGATATGATGATATGTACAATATGTTTTATTTTTAGGACAAAACCACATTGTTTCCTTCCATAACACAGGACAATTCACACTATGCAGCACTGTCTATTTTGTCATCATAATAAGAACAGCAGTAGTGCTACTCTAGACTCCGAGTGTAATTGCCAAGTGTTGCCTGGTAAATCTTCAAAAAGGAGCTCCTCAAACTAGGGAAAAAGGACTTGAAGTTCTTGTCATTTTTGGCAGTAAAAAAACAAGAGAAATACCACTACCAGGTCACAATCAGATCAGAAGACCATGTCCATTCTGCCAGAAAACTAGTGGCCATCACACTAACCCACCTCAAGAATCAGAATCAGTATCCTATTTATTGGCCAAGTATGTTCGCATACAAGGATATTGACTCAATTTCTTTATGTCTTTCCAAGTACAGTTAAATGAGAGACATAGACCCAACTACAAGCACAAACCTGAGGTACATTTAAGACAATGAATGTAAACATATGTATACAAAGTGCCAGGCAATGCAACAAATACTGAAATAAATATTGAATTAAGCATTAGCTACAGTATATATAAGAATATTGATAGATATGAGATGTCGCCCAGACTGAGCAAGGATAGCTGAGTTAAGCATTTTTGAGCTTGATGGCTTGTGGAAAGAAACTATTCTTATAGTACATTTGCTTATTCTGGCACAGTTTAATGTATAGTGCCTGGCAGATGAGAGAAGGGAGCAAGGGGCTGGTGATGATTTGTGCAGCTTGCTTCATGACAGATTTTTTCAGCAGATCTGTATGTTATAGTCTGTTCTTGTCGTATTTAATTGCTCATCCAAACAATACTGTAATGGATGCGCTTAGAAAAGATTCAATAATTTGTGTGTAGAACTGAATCTGCAGCTCCTGTAGTAAATTGAACTCCCTCAGCTATTGCAGGAGGTACATCCACTGCTGTGACTTTTTTATGATATAATCTATAGTGGTCCTCCATGTCAAATCCTGGGAGATTATTGATCCCAGAAACTTGAAGGTTTCCACAACTGATACATTATTGCTAAGTATGGAGAGGGGATGTAATACTGGGGGGCCTTGCTGAAGTCCACTGTCGTCTCCACAGTTTTAGCTCTAGAATGTTCTGACAACACCAAAGGACCAGCTGCTCAACCTCTAGTCTATAGGTATGCTCCTCACCATTCTTTATCTGTCCAATTATGATTGCAGGACAGAGGGGTGCTTAGAGGTTCTGTCATTAATGGGAGAAGGGCAGTGGGGAGAGCACACTCCCTGGGGGACAACCTTGTATTGGAGCTACAGATGAGTCCTCCCAGTTTCACATGACTATATTACACCACACCATTTTTCTCAATAAAAGTAGTTGAAAATTATGCCAGCATAGAATTTTATTAGGAGGAAATAAAAACAGATAATAGATTTCAGGATCTCATATTGTACATTTGTCAGGTGTATACTGGAGTTTTTCTAAGTGTTTATTTTACCAAAATGTGTAAGGCCTATTTGGCCCAAAATTCACTTCTTAATATAACCTTAATCTGTTTTCTTTTACAATTGTTTTTTAGCTTGTGAAACAATACTTATAAGCATCTCTTTCCTTCTTAATGGATAATCATGATTTGAGATAGGGTTTTGTAGGCCTCTCAGTTTTTTAGGAGGTTTTAGGTTGCTGTGTTAGGGTCTCAGTGAGGCACAGGGCCTGCAAACATGATGCCCACATAGCAGTGGGCTTTCAAGAAGAGTGCAGAAAGTGGATGTATTGGAAAAATTGCATATGCAAAAAGTAGACAAAAAAACTTTATATGGGAGTTGTTTTGTTTTTATTTAGCAAAACAATCTGCCCATTGAATAAGAAAAATGTACTCTCAAGCTAAATAATCATAAATACAAATTTTTTGATAATTCAATAATTCTTCACTTGTTTAGATTTCATTTTTCCAGTGTGGAAACTTTCAGAAACAGACCATCTGCAGACTGCAAATGTTACCTCCAGGTTGTTCCAAATTTCTTTGATTTAAAAATTATGAAGACCACTGTGCTTTTGGGAACCTTCAATGCTGCAGGATTTTAGGTAGCCTTTCCTTTGCATTGACACAATCCAGTCTCTTAGCTCTGCAGGCAATTTGTTTGACCTCATGGCTTGGTTTCTGTTCAGCTATGTAACCTATGGAAGGCGAGAGAGGATGTGCAATATCATTATTTTTTTAAATTGTTTCCTCCAGACTAATTTTATCGAGATCTTGAGAAAATGAACTTTGTTTTCTCGAGATAACGGAATAGTTTTATCGAGATCTTGATAAAACAAAAAATCTTGTTTTCACTCAATTGAATTTATAACGGGTGGATTTCAAATGAGGGGTAGAAACATCTCAATATGGATCAACAGAATGGGAAGCACCTAAGCCAGATTTCCAGTGTCAGAACAAAGGGTCTGAAATGTGTCTGTACTTGTGCCAATGTGATATTTCATTTTTTTATTTTTAACAAATATGCAGATATTTCTAAAATCATGTTTTTTGCTTTGTCATTGAGTGTTGCTTCATTTAAATGACTTTAGCACAAGGCTGCAACATAGTAAAATGTAAAAAAAAATGAAGGGGTCTATATACATTCCGAATTCAATATACACAGAGACAAATACCTTTATATTACACTTACTTATTTGGCTGACACCTTTATTCAAGGCAGCTTTAAAGATCTAAGACACAAGTGGCTGCATCTCTTTGGTTTATCTAATTGGAGTATGGGCAGGTGACATGACTTACTAACAACAATGTCAGTAGTGGGACTTGAGCCCACAACCACAGGGTTTGAAGTACCAAACCCTTAACCACTATGCCACACAGCTTGCATAGTACACCACATTTTCTGCATAGAAAATGCTTATGTTTCGAATGACAAATTTGCTGAATATATATTTAAGAACACCATATTTAAGAGCCAAATACTGACCATGATAATGGAAACAAAACCAGGTGTCTTTAGGAAATTATGTATACTTGACAGTCTGTTCAAAACAAAACAAAAAACACACAAAATTACAGTTCTTGTACAAGAGTTTTAGAAATGCACTATATTAGAAAGGCCTATACATTTCAAGAGCACCTACGTCAAATAAAATGACAGCAAAACCAAAAAAAGCTATCAGCACTAATTGGAGAACATATATTTATGCAAATTTGGTGTCTTCATAAAAACCAAATACTAAATTAGAGACTGATAATATTCTACAATGGCTACAGTACTTTCAGTAGTGTTCATCTCCAGTTCCTGCCTAATTAAGATTTTCCTTCACAGATGTTATGATCTGGACATTTTCCAGCCTCTTCTTTGGATTTTCAAACACTAAAAATCTCCCTGAAAATTTTGTTTTGTATAGTGTTTCAAAACATTTTATTAGACAGCACTTATAAATTATTTATGGTTTTCTGGAAAAAAGTTGCATTTTAATGATGATTTAAAAATGCAGATATTTGTGAAGTAAAATAAAATTTGCTGGCAAGGAAAGCAAAAACAAAAAAGAAAGATCTCATTAAGGGGCTATGAGACATGGCTCATCTAGCCAATATCAGTACACTTTCACACATGACTGGAGGAACTTTGGTTTATATCCATGAGCAGTGCTGAGGAAATCTTTTAGAAACGGAAAATAAATGCCTGAGATTGGCTTAGCAGCATAGTGGTGGTATGTCATAGCTTCAGGACCCTGGGTTTAATTTCTAGTGGGGTGAAGTGTTTGTGCTCCTTCAAATGCATGGGTTTTCACAGATTACTTTGGTTTCCTCTCACACTCTATAGACATATGTGCTAGACTCAGTATTACTTTGGTATGTGTGTTTACTTGGTCTGTTTTTTAGTAAATTTGGCATCACACTATCTAATACTGGTATTGTTTTCTTGCAGATTGGTCAACTAGTTAAGATACAAATGTATATATGTGTATATATAGTATATTATATAAAGTGTAGTGTGTTCAGAGAGGCTCTGTTAAGGGTAATAAATGTAATCAGGACACAACAAGGTGGAGCCTCAAGCAGGATAGCTTACTTATGTGCTAATTTTCTTATCAGAGAACTAGCTTGGCCCACTGCAGCATTAATATTGCCACTGTCATGATTCTGCTTGTTTGAAAATTTTTAAATGTTTGTCTTTGGCTCCCTTCTTAATTTTGAATTCCCATTAGGGTCTTTTATGGCACAGATTCTATCACGTTTGTAAAGATGGACACAATGTTCAAGTATTAATCATTTCAATTTTTGTCAATTGTTGTCATGTTCAAATATGCTTGTGTCATGATATTTGTCTTTCCTGAGCCGCCTTACAGTGGGGCATTCTGCCACGAATACATGCAGTGAAGTTCATCCTTCTTGTTTAAGCTTTTGATAGCATAGCTGGTAAGTTTATATATGTAAAATGTTACTGTTCTGTATTGCTACTTTTAGTTTTAAAGCTGTTACCAAACTATTTTATTATCTCTGTGCTAAATATTGTTTCTTTACTTTGTAGTTTACCACCTGCTCTTTGTTAATAAACCGGACATTTGCACACCTTGTGTCAAGCCAGTCTCCAAGTCATTATATTGATAAATGGAGGAGATTAGCTGCCTGAAAATTTGTTACATCGTAATAGTTAGATCAGAATAGATTCATATCCTGGAATTGATCTGTAATCTGGACTTTGTGTTCAGTTATTTAAAATACAGACTACGGTAAAATTCCGTTCACATGATAAAAAGTTTTACCAGTGTCTCAAATGACCCATCAAAAACACCAACAATAAAATGGAATGACAGCAACAACAACAAAGTGCACGACCATGAACAAAAATTAGTTCATGAAAGTTGCTCATTTCAAAGGGAGCTCTTTGGATTCTAAATACCATGAGTAAAATGGTTAATAGAAAATTACTTTTATTTTAGCTTTGAAGAAAAAAACAAACACATTCATATTTTCTAGTAATTATGTGACAGCTCCACTATAATGCTCATCAGAAGAACATGGTCCCACTCCTAGGGAAAATGCATACTAGGATTAACAGAATCCTCATATATTCTGTCTGAAGATTTTCTCTGAAAGGACCTGAATATGTAAGTCCCAGTTTTACTCATTTTCCCCTCTGCCTACCTATTTTGTCTACCACTTAAAGAATGGCACCATATTCCAGTGATAAGTGATAGCCTAGGTTTGCCAAGAATTTGAATGTTCGGCCTGTATCTACGTTGCATGAGGAATTTCCTCCTAAATCCCAAGTACAAGCATCAGGGATATGTTCTAGCTGCAAATTGACTCATGTAAATTGTGAATGCATGTAGTGAGTTTTAAGGCAACCAGTTTCACGGTAACACCAGCGGTAGATGTTGTAGGAACACCATACTCTAATCATCGCTGGTTTTCCTCTGTAGCCATGATGACCATGAAGAAATAATACAATCCCCCCTCCTTCAACCCAGTGATTCCACATCTTCTGGTTTCCCAATCAACATTGCCATGAAAAAACATTTACATGGTGTCATTCGACCCAGTGAATGACACAGACTTGTCAAAGCACAGTGTCATCAACATTCTTCTTTTTTGATTAAACAGGGTTTATCTGCTTTAGATCCCTCGACTCTTCTTATGACTTTTGTGTTTGAATTACATTGGGCATAAATAAGTGCAAGAATCTGTGCAGGTGAGGTTTGTGACAGACAGACATCCCAGTATATAACTGGTTTCAGCCCATTTTAATCTTTTAATGAAAACATCCCTCAGAAAATGGATGGAAGGTCTGTCTATGTGCAATACATTAACCCAGGACAATTTCAATGAGGCTCAAAGAAATTCCTTTTTAAATTAAAACAAGAATATTTAATGGAATGCAGCCCAATATTTTTAGAGTGTTAAATTTCTGGAATTAAAATATCAAAAATAACCAATAACAAAAAAGACACATCTTGACCATAATATGAACAAAATATATGTTTTTTTGTGCTGTTAAGGCACAGATATATTTTGCCTCATTAAAACAAGGAGGGGTTATGAAAATCTGCATTCTACCCCTGTGAGTTAGAGATCTAAAAAAGAAAGATGGCATAAAGTGTATATTCTCTAGCTGTGGTTTGATATATTGTAAAGCTTTGAGACAGCACCTTGAAAAAGAAAGCCTCAGTAATTTAAAATGTAGCTACACCTATCTGCTGGATCCATGCCCTGCCTGACTCCCTTCTTTCTTCTGCTATAGTGACCTTGTAGCACCTGCTCTCACTAACAAAAGGCTTTATCTGAATTGTATGAATTATTACCTCAGAAAAGGACCAAAGGTATCTACTAACTCAAGTGTTTAGCTTCTATTGTAGTGATATACAACATGATGGTCTTCATTTTAAGAGAATCTACAGTACTTTGTATGTCTTTCTTTGCATCTACTTTTTGATTGGTCAGCTATGAAGGAAATAAACAAAATAAAAATGTGGTCCTTAACTGACGAATATTAACATGGAAGCAAAGTGATGCCATAATTATTACAGCTGCCCATCAGCTCCAATTTCCAGCTTGGACAGCATATGTTCCAAATGTGCAATTTTTATAAGTGTTCATATTGACCTTCTCTGGGTTTTCCTGCATTTCAAAGTCATGTGTGTAAACTCAATAGGTGCATTTAAATTGGTCCTGTATGAGTTAATATTCTGTGAAGGACTGGCATCTCATTCAGTGGTAGTTCCTGCCCTATCCCCTACAAAGCTAGAACAGGCTCTGGCTCCTGCTGTATAAAAGAAGAGTATATAAGATGCATGTAGACTTTGTCTAAAATCTTTAGAAACTTTTCCTCTCCTGAAACAGTTCCATTGTGAAGGACTGGGCATATTACTGCTCTGGCATCATTATCTTTGTAACTTAGAACACCTGTTGCTGCAGCCAGGTTTCAGAAGACCAATGTCTATCCTGCCAACAAATTGCACAAGGAGAGGTTCAATTCAAAAACTGGTTAATGTCCACTATAAAGCAAAAGAGGATAATCACAATAGGTTAAAATAAATTCAATGCAAATAATCTTTCATTTTGACTCTAGCTCTTAAGCATCTACTTAAATATTTCTGATATACTTGCAGAATGCATTACTGTTAAAACTAAAGATGCAGTCAGACACTAGCTACACCCCCACTGACAGGTAAAGCTCCTTCAGGAGAAAAAACATTCAGTGAGCTGTGCAGAGTAATGTGGAGAAGAAAAAATTAGTCCCTTGGTGGTTGCAGAGATTTACTGGACTGTTCTGATGTTATTACTATTATCCCAAATCGGGTAAAGAAATTTTTGTAATAATGAGCAGGTCTGTTTGCTCTTCAGTTCAAATACAACACAGATGAACCCTTATCAAGGACTTAGCAGATACGTTCCCTTTTATATGTACTTCGTGTCAATACAGTAGCTTTTTTTGTTATTAAACTAGTTTTGTGCCTGTTAAAGGTAATATGAGGTGGTTAATTATCTTGAAAAATTGATGTTTACACCCTGGAGGTATTTTTAAGTAATCCCCACCTGAGGTGGGGGTACCCCAAAATAAAGCTGTATTATTCAAAAAATAAAGGCAGGGCGGTCAATTTTTCAATAAAACCTAACAGATAACTTCTCAAATGTGACAGAATCTATGTTTGTGTCAAATTTAAATGTTCATTTACTTAGAAACTAGAAAAACTATGAAAAAAAATCAGGCACTCACAGTAATGTTTTCTACTTTTTGTTTCCTAATGCAGTATACACATAATGCCTGGGCAGTTTTTTCATCTCTGAGACTTTCTCAGATATGTTAACTGTACCCTTCTAAAGTTTCTTGTTGATAACACAAAGAAATAAATAGTTACAGCATTTGGCATAATGGGTCCCCCTTCCTAATCCAAAACCTCTCCAAACAGGGATCCAGATTCAGAGTAATTCAGAGCAACCTTCTGGATACCAACACAGAGCCTCAGAGCCAAAGCTCCGCCCTTTTCATACATTTATATGAAACTATTTACATTGTTTGCTCCTGCTTCAAATAGTGTATTTTTTCAGTATGTGCACCCTCAGCTGTGTCTCATTATGCCCATATATAGACATCTACATATCATTGGAGACATCACAGTTGCTGCCATCCAATGGTATAAAGTGTGTGAGCATATGACCTATTGAGTCAGAGCTAATGACCCAGAAATGTGAGGTGGCACTTGTCAAAGGTGGCTTTGCGACTCCTCTTATTTGGAGGATATCCCATGACTGATGCATCATATAACAATGTGCTTGAATTTGTTTTGATCAAGAGAATCTACTGTAAGTACTGATATGTCACTTGTATATATTTACCATTGTTTTGTGAAGTAATATGCGAGAGAACACAAAAAATCAGAAGAGCGTTGTAATGCTGTTTGTTCAGTCAGATTGGTTGAAATGTATTGGTCAGGACTTTCTGATTGATGCATAACACTTGGGAATTCCTTATACACAATAATTACTATGATTATTTTTTAAATTTGTTTGACAGTGTATGAAAAACCACACGTATGATTTTATACTAGATTAAAAGTCAACCGTAAATATTATAACAATTTGATTACTAGGAGTGTGAAGTTGACACCTGTTGCTTGCAAACGAGGCATTGTTTGTGTCGGTGTATGGTATAGTTCACCTGCACGATATAGTGAAAGATTTTTAAATGATTGCTCAGCCCGGTACCAGGCTGCTCATGGTGTAAGAGGGTGAAGAATGGAATATGAAACAAACTTGAACTGATCACTATTGCAAGGAAGTCAATCTCCAAATAGATGTGTAACATTTTTCTTTTCACAAATGTATTGCTTCATGAGAAAAAGAAAAGAAATTCTGTGGTCAGTGATTTCAACTTAGTAGTATAGAGTGAACCTCAAGGAGTTCGCTTTGCTGTGAGTTTGGCAAAATCATGGAAATATTCAAGAACTTCGGCAAACTCCACAAAATGCATTAAAGTGAATGGAAAAGAAGGAACTGAACTAGTTTTGAGTGGATTATAATGGTGCAATGGTCTTTCAAGTATCAGTGAGGGCTAGGGAAGTATCTACCAACTATGACCGGACCGATTATCGTGGCCAAAAACAGGACCACTGCGGCACTAAGCTTCAAACAGCAAAAGACACAGACTGAATAATAACTACAAACAAAACACCACAAATGGTGAAAAACTAGGAATAAATAATATATATATATATATATATATATATATATAGTGGAGGACTGCCGGCTTCCCGTGCCGGTCCTCACCCCCAGGCCACCAGGAGGAGCTCTCCCGACAGCAGGATCGTGCCCCGAGGTCCAGCAGGGCCTTATGGACTTTGTAGTGTTTATACACAGCCCTGCTGGATACCTTGGGGACCACCAGGAGTCGCTGTGGGGGGGCTTATGGGCTCTGTGATGCCGTATAACCCGGGAGTACGTCACGGTCACGTGACGGGAAGAAATGTCGTGCTCCCGGGTTGAAGAAAAGGACTGATTGCCCTGACCCGGAAGGAATTAGGAACTATGGTCTGATGGGACAGAAATACCTCCGGGTCAGGGGCTATAAAAGGACTGTGGCTCAGTCCAGACACTGAGCTGAGCTTGGAGGTAGAGGAGCAAGTGTCTGGGCGAGGAGGAGAGTTTATTGTTGTTATTGTGAAGTACAAAGTTTAATTGTATGAGTAGTGTGGAAGGTGCTTGGTGCACTGTGAGAAAATAAAATAAAAAGTATTGGACTTTTACCTGGTGTTTGGAGTCATCCCTGAGGGTTCAAGGGAGCACTAGCGCCCCCTACTGCCACAATATATATATATATATACATACATACATATATATATATATATATATATATATATATATATATATATATATATATATATATATATATATATATATATATATATATATATATATACATATATTTGCACTCACAGAGTTCCAATCTTGGGGCACACATTGGCCATACCATAATGCAGCACATGTAACTGGAGAGTTCCATTATTTGAAGTTGCAGCTCCTGGCACAGCTGGCACATCTTATTTTGTTTCTGACTTGTTTCTTCCATCAAAAAGATAGAAATGCCTTGTTAATAGTAATACATGTTTTGTTATTATTATTGTTATTATTTCTCAGGGTCTGATTCTGACTTGGGGGGGCACCTTTAAGGCTTGTTTTGACTGAAGTATCTGTGGCATATGGCTAGTTATAAATGCCATGCTGCACAAGAGACGGAGAGAGTGCACTGGGGATTAGTATTATATATCCAATGGCAGTACTCATAATATTTTTATTATGGGCAGTTAATGTACCAATCAAATTAAAAGTCTGCAAGTTTCTTTTTTTTAATGCATGTGGGGTGTAAATTGGTTGCATCGAGTTGTAACATTAGGGATGAGTGAAGTGGATTAAGCAGTAATGTTAAAACACGCATGTGTGAAAGTTCTGTGTATGGCTGGTACAGCTCCCTGTTGTCATGCTGGCCTGCTTGGGGACTGAAAGAAAATATTTGTCTAAGCCAGGTGAATTGCCAGGAAAATATCTGATGAACAAGGTCACCACTATATTCGCTGAGAAAAACGCTTTGGCGAATTTCACCAATCAACAAACTTTATTTGGTAAAAATTAGTAGCTAAAGCTATTTGGATAATTAAATCACTTTAAGTGATACATTTGAAATGAATATATTATGCTGTTTATTTGCAGAGTTTGAAGGCCTATAAAAATAAGTGTCATTGTCAAGTCTGACACACTTATTCTTCAAGGAAATGTTTCTTATTCATTCAAGGAAAAAGCTACATTTTCATTCAGATATCTCAAACAGAGTGCAGTGTGCACATTATTCAAATTTTAAAAATCCCCATTGAAAAGTAGTGGCTACTTTCTAGACTCTTCAGTAGTAAAATTAAAAAACTATTCTGTGTGGCGTCAATTATGGATTAGTTTACTGTTTCAAATTTACAATGAAAGACATTCCTTCCCCTTGCATATTTTGTACATTTACATCTTTTACTTTACTTTTACAGCCACTCCTGATGGCAAAATATGGAAATGTCAGCAGAGCTGTGTGCCCTGCAGCAACTCACAAGTCCTTGAAATTGTAGCAGGTAAGTTACATGATGTTTATCACCATAACAATATAAAGATGCAAGAAACTTAACTTACATGAAAATGAATGAAAGCGGGGAAGATCTCTCTAGTCATGGCACAGGGACATATTACATAAACAGTGAGTAAACGCATACTCATAATTCTGTTACACTTAAAACAGCCTCACAGCTTCATTATTTGAAGATCATAATGACTCAATATTTCTCTGACACTATAATTTATCATCAAAGAACCAAAATGACCTGCTTTCCATCAGTCCCTGCTGTAGCAAACAATTTTACCTTGAGACTTCAACAGAGATTTTAAATCTCCATTAGCTACTTCTTTCAAAAAATATTATGTTTAAGAAACCTGAACTTCAAATTTTTCCATAAACTCTTCACAACCAAAAACTAACAGTAGGACATCAATCACTGGAATTTTTATATCACTTGAATTGGACTCTGCTGTCTAGGAAAGCTATTTTAGCCCCACAAGCCTATTTGGGCTCAATTTTCAGCTACATGATATAATAAAGTGCTGCTAAAAAAGGTATTTTATATACCCCACTAACACACCCAATTATATTCTATTATCACTGTTATTTTTTACTGGCAAAATACCCGCGCTTCACGGTGGAGAAGTAGTGTGTTAAAGAAGTTATGAAAAAGGAAACATTTTAAAAATAACATAACATGATTGTCAATGTAATTGTTTTATCACTTGTATGAGTGTTGTTGCCATTAAGGATTTGATTATCATTATTTCTTTCAATCAGGTTCGTATTTGGAGGACGTGTTGTGTTCAAGTTACATTCCGTGTTTGTCAACCGTTGTAAAGATAACAGGTTTCATTCATGGAAGTGTTCACTACCCAAATCGGTACTCGTGAATCTAAGATGTTTAACAGGCATTCCCGGTATTAACTTGCGGATTTGCCTGCGAATATTTAGCGGCAGCGTGTCTATGAACTTGTGGAATTGCCTGCGAGTATTTAGCAGCAGCGTCTCTATGATCTTGTGGATCTGCCTGCGAGTATTTAGCGACAGCGTCTCTATAAACTTGTGGATTTGCCTGCGAGTATTAAGCGACAGCGTCTCTATGAACTTGTGGATTTGCCTGTGAGTATTTAGCAACAGCGTCTCTATGAACTTGTGGATTTGCCTAGATGTATTTAGTGAAAGCGTCTCTACGAACTTGTGGATTTGCCTGCGAGTATTTAGCGACAGCGTGTCTATTTACTTGTGGATTTTTCTGCGAGTATTTGGCGGCAGCGTCACGAAGTTGTTTCCGTCTAGCTGCATCAGAAAATGTACCACAACGTCTGACACGCCTCCTTTTTACTGTTTTCTCACAGCTTGGATTGCTGCTGTCATAATCAGTTTGAGTTTCGGTAAGTGACATGTTAATGGGGGTACGGTTGGAACGGTAAAGCAAATGGGTACCTGAACAGTAAACTAAGTCTAAAATACCTACACAATAACTATAATCTTAATAAACGAACAATAAAACAGCGGAGAAGCCGTGGATTAAATAAAAAGGCTGCAGTTATCAGCAGGGAGACATGAATACTGTGGCGAAGCAAGGAAGGAAATGAAGAGACTGGAGCGACGGACGGCCTTATATGGGCAGGCAGCCAATTACATGGGAGGCGTGGGAATGGGGGACGCAACATAGGCAGGCAGCCAACTACGTGGGAGGCATGGGGATGGGGGAGGACGTAATGCTGCTTCACACGGCGACCAAGCTGCAGGCTATGGACGTATATATGTACTGTACGTAAGTAGGATTCAGTTATGACCGTTACGTGTAGAATTTCGAAATTAAACCTGCTTAACTTTTGTAAGTAACCTGTAAGGAATGAGCCTGCCAAATTTCAGGCTTCTACCTACATGGGAAGTTGGAGAATTAGTGATGAGTGAGTCAGTGAGGGCTTTGCCTTTTATTAGTATAGATTATGATTTAGTGTTACAAAAATATTTAATAAACAAAATAAGATAACTAACTCTTTGATGAAATCACTAGAAAATGATTGAAATTTCTAAACAGTAAAGCAAGTCTATCAACGCACCTGAATGTTATTCCATGTGTAGGTTTCTTACTTGTTTATTTTGGAGATTTGATAGTTTAAACACAATGCAGTGCTGATATGGAGAAGGCTGTCTAAAGTTGAGCTGTACATACCAAACATACTAGAAGACAACCACAATATACCCATTATAAATCCAGTTAATCCAATTCAAATTTACTTGATGCTTAAGTCTATTCCAGCAGCATTGGGCACTAGCAAGGAACCAACAATGGACAAAGCATAAGTCCACATACAAACACCCCACACTTCCTCAAACATGCCAGTTTAGAGACTCAGGTTAATGCATCTGCAGGCGGGGCTGGACTGGGAAGCTTATTCAGGCCAGGAATCTCAAGTCTAACCCAGGCCACACAATATACATCAGTTTTCTTGTACAGTCATAGACTCAAAAAACCAACAAACACCACTTTGTCTTGGAAGTTTTTATGAATGAGGAGACAGTAGATTCAGCTTTTACACATACATTTCACTCTTAAATATTAGTCTCAAGACAACCTCTGATAAAGTGTGGAACAACACTTCATAAATAAATAAACCATGTAGTTCTATAATATTCATATCAAAACAAACATGCAAAAAGCACTGAACCGCAAAAAGGAGTTGTCAGTGGAATCAACAGTGCTTAGATTATGTGTGCAGTTTCATCTGTGAGTATGGAAACTACACAGCTGCTTTCTGTGTCGAAATGGTAATGCCGAATACTCTTGCACAAAGTCTGAGGTGTTGGTCAAAAAAACAAATTTCTTCAATAGACAAAAGACTAAAAATATGTTTTAATGCCACAGAATTCTGTCAAACATTTTTCAAAGAATGCACTTAGTTAACAAAAAACATGTAGCCTATTCAGTCACTCATTACAGCGCTAAGTTTAACTGTCACAGCGCAAGAGACGTACTTTAAAAATATTAAAATTAAGTAAAAACAAAACTCGTTCATTAACAAACTTATCATGAAATAAAGAACAACAGGTACATTTAAAAACACAAATCACTCCACTCACATACATGTTTCATTAATAAAACATTTTGTATAGCGGATTCAGTCACTATGAAGGATAAAGAAAAAAAAAACTTCGAAATTGTGACCATATGCAACACTTCATTAAAATTTGAAACAAAAATAAAACAAAATAAATACACAGTAACAAATACCAAAACCCATACAACATCCAAATATAATTCAAAGTATATTATAAAGAAACCCTCAAACATTAATCCGAAAGTATTTGTGTCCACTACAGAGCAATAACGCCGCTCGTTTTCCAGTATAGTAACATTATATAATTTCACCATTAGTTTGTTTCACTGGTTGCTCTGAATGCCAGGCCAGGCCAGGCAGCAGGCCACCAGGAAGGCTCCCACTGATTGTAAACGTCAGTCTGGCTTTGTCTGCAGGTCTGTGTGATGTGGAAATGTGTTGGAGAAAATCCTCTGTAAATAAAAAGTAGCCGTGTGTCAACAATGAATTCAAGATAGTCATCCTTTATTACATCAAGCCTGATGGAGCCTGACACAAATGCACCAATCAAGCAAAGAAGTATTGTTAAATAAATTAGGTTAATTTGCATAACATAGTCAAGAAACATTCCAGTTTAAACCAATCAACAACTGGACAAATGGTATATTCTTTTAAAACAACTATTGTCTTGCTATTACCTAAAAGTCACAAAATAGTTAAACAGATAAAATGTGCTGTGCAAATATCTTGTTCAATGATCAGATTTTCTTATATAACAAATCGTTTAGAAAACAAAATAAAAAGTTAAAATATCATATCAAATCTCATCTTTAAATTGATGTGCTGATACAAATGATACAGAATGTCTTAGTTAGACTGGGGGCTATAGATAGATGCACTTTACAGATTCATTCAGTACATTCTTCCCCAACAGAGGGAAAGCCACCTCTGCGCATCTACCTAATCTTCTTTTAGTATCTATACTTGAATATATTTTAGCTTTAAATGAGTGGGTACATTTCCGTACTTTATCAACTAATTTCACAGTGCACACCTTGACACAATCATTGGCAGTGATGGGAAAGGAACCTCTCAATAGCTCAGGCAAGGAATGCCAGTCATTGATTCTGTCTAGAGTCTTTCACTTAATCTGTGCAAAACATGTGTAATTCATCTTAAAATTGTACATCTCACACATACTGTATTTAAAAATTAAAATCAGTAACAGGATCCTAACAGCAAACAATGTTATGAAGCATTGGCCTCACTAGGTCATATGTTCTGGAATTATTCTACACTAAGACTGTTTTATTGAAACATATTTACTTAGTTGTCAGATGGTGCTGGATTCATAATTATTCTTAATCTTGTAATGGCACTGGAGTACCACCAGATGGGATACAATTATAGAATGATAAATCTATTGACATCTCTCATACTATATTCCTTCTGTTTCATTTTGTCTTTCTTCATTAGCGGAATCCTAACTCACCCTTCTAACTAAATGGGAAAATAATGTATCATACTTTCAACACTAGACAAATATCCAATTTTCTCACTGAAGAGTGGTGCAAATCTTAAGAATTTGATTAAAGCCCAATCAATATAGTAGGTTTAGCCCCTTCTTCTATTTTGTATGTTTCAATATACAGTATATGGGGAAGTATCTCATAATGCATTTTCTATTCTCGTAGCTCTCTAAATGTGATAGGGATGGGATTTTGATTACCAATTTTAATGAATTTTTTTGGAATGTTGTACTGATTGTATTTTTGATGAAATAGTCTGTACTTATTGCAGTTTGGTTCTTAAGCTCAGTAAAGCATAATAATAAAAGGTAAATTCCACACAAACACAGGATGAATGCACACACTTTACACAGAATTGTAAACTCAGGGTTCTGGAGTTATGAAAGTAGAACAACATCAATACACCACAATAGAAATAACTAAAATAATCATCTGTCATGGAGTGGTGTGTATAAATATAGCAATGTGGTATTATAATATTTGAAATCGAAGCAAACTTAACCTTCTGTAGTACATAATGAAATAAAAATTCATCTTGGAGTCATTTTTATTTACCCATTTTATTTATACAGTATTTCCCTGCTGCTCCCTTAATCTCAATAATTTTCAAAGTTTGTCATTTTCTATTGAAATCTTGCTGCTCCAACTTTTATCTAATCCACTCAGTACATCAAGTACTTTTAGGGAGATATTCATACACAGCATTGCTACATGTAAAATCTGAAAGCAAACTGAACTGAGGGAACAGTTAACTTTCTAGAAAATTCAACTCTTATTAAAAAATATTTTCGTGCTGTTGCCCTTTTCTCATTATTTTCTTTAAGTTTAACATTTTCTATTTAAATTGTGGTGCTCAAACTTTTTTCTGATCCTCTAAGTTTCTTAAGTATTGCCATTTATTCAAGTAGCATAGAGGTTTTGGCTGCCTTTCTGTTCAAGGAGACTCCAAAATAACGCCAGGCCTGTTACTGTCTATGTAACTTTTTCACATTCTTCCTGCGTCTGTGTGGGTTATTTTAAATCATCAAGAACACAGGGACACAGCTGGAAACCTGTTAAAGGTAAATTTTACACAAACATTAGGAAGCTTTTGTTTACACTGAAAACCATAAACACAAGGAATAAGTTGTATGGTAGACAGTAAGACTTTAGGGATCTTTTAAAACTAGACAATATTATTTTAGAAGAATTAAGTGAATAGGACTGGCAAGCTTTGTTGGGCTGAATGTCCCAATTTCGTTTAGATTGTTCTAATGTTCAGGAGCTGTTAAGCAGCAGTGCACCATAGTATTGAACTGTAATTCATTTTACTGTATTATTTTATGCTGATTTTTGAGACAATTTGTTGTATAATAAAACTGTTTTTAATTGAAAGGTAGCCTAACAATCCTGCATGTCTACTTTACTTCTTTATAGTTGTTTACCTGACTTTATTCTAGGCAGCAGCTAATCAGTAATGATCTTAGCCTACTTTACACCATTTCTATGGTAATATTAATTTCAAAATGATTTCCAAGTCATATACAACATATGCTGCTCAGCTATATTTTGAAGTTAGTTTTAATTTGGTCCATTTACTTAATTGCACCTTGCTTTTTTCATTACGTAAAGCATGGTTAAATGGAAATCACTATGAAACATGTTCTTTAAGTGCCCAGACAGACTGATTGATTCATATGCAGTTAGTCACATGATTAAGGTTTCATTACAAGATAATAAAAAGTGATTTATTTAATTGGTGTATTGAAATTGACTAGCAGCCTCCAGGCAGGTTTTTAATTAAATCCCAATTAAATACATATTGATAGCTCACTAAATGAAGTGTTACTGAAAGTTTATAACAAATGTGGATCAATTTATTTGACTCTTTGAAATGATGAAACTCTTCCCAATAGAATTAAAAAGAAATTTAGCAAGTAGTTAACAAAAATATATTTATCTTGACCCTGTAGGGAAAAACCTACCCATTACAGATTTGTTATTATACAACTAAGTTGCACCAATATCTCAAACAGGTATTTTTATAAGCAGTTAGGGAGCTTGAATGGTGGAGTTTGTTTCAAATTCACACAACCTTTTGAGCGAAGAGGTGCCTCCTGGTTTTGTCTTGAATAAACTCCCCTTTCATTTCCATCCATCCCCTTCTGTAAGCAGTTTGGCTGGAACACTGCTGCAGAGAATTTAAAGACCTGGTTTAGGTCCTCACATAGCCTTCTCTGTTCAAAACTTATAAGGTTCATTTCTCTGATGCCATCAGGCTAGGGCTTGGCCTTTTAATCCAGGAATGTATAAATGTTTGCTCCTCTACGTAGCGATTCTTGTGCTGCTCTTTGTTTTTTCTATTGTGTTGACCAGAAACCTATATGGTACTCATATGTGGTCACACTAGTGTAGCACTGCCACATAATGTATATTCTGGTATGTCTTTTGTCTCTCTAAGTCATTTCTGCCCAAGCACAAATATAAAGTGGAGGGAAAAAAAACAGACATGTTGGGCTTACGGCACAGGAGTACCTTTGTGAAGTATGGTCGGTTGCAATGATTTCAAAGAGGTTGCCATGGCAATGGACACTAATTTACAGTTAAAAGGGGACGCACAAAGGCAGGAGAAAGAGCGATACTGAACAAAAGCTTTGTGGTAGAGGACTGTCCAAGGCCAAACAGGAGATTGCCATATGTAAAGGTCGAAGCCCTTTCCAGTTTGGTGCTACAGAAAGAAACGAATGGGCCAGTCAAGAGGGTCCAGTTTGGGTGGGCTGAAAACAATCTTTATTGTTCTGGGCTAGTGCATTCAGGAGACTCTGCAAAAAAGAAAGAGAAAAATAAAAGTGTACAATTTCATTTAAGAAGCGACAGGACTTTGTGAATTTTGTGTTTTGTCTGTTGTTGAAGATTTTTTCCTTTTGTGTTATTTGTATACTATACTATGTGTTGGAGAAGTGAAGAGTACAGTTGTGGATCCAATTCATGCCAATATATAAAATTGATTAATTACATTTGTTTTGTCTGTTATGCTGAGTCAATTTCTTATATTAATTTAATTATTTTATTTAATCCATAAATATCACAGAAAAGGGTCCAAGGGTAGTTTCGGGTTGGCCTGCTATCCAGATCAAATACATCGCCAAAAGCGTGGCAACTTATAGTGTATACCTGTTTGGTATTATAAAATCATAGCATAAAGTTCCTCCAATTATATCTGACTGTTTTTACAATATAATCTAATATTATGCACTTTTCTAACTGCTTCTGTACATGTTCTTCCAAAGGTAACCACTGAATCCTTTACCCACTTCACTACATTAAATTCCATTTTGCTAGTATTTGTCCAGGTTTTTTAGAATATCATCTGTCTTTGTCCTTTGAAGACTCTCTGGTTATCAATTCCTTCTTTACTCTATTGTTACTTATGTCTTTCATTTCAGCTTTGGTTACATAAAATTCTCTGTTTGTAAACCCTCTCACTCTGATCTTTTAATACTTCAGTTTCAGTCTCCTTGGCTTGGTTTAACAGATTTTTTGACTATTCTGCAAAGGACTTGGTTAACTGTCTAATTACTTTTTGTCTCCTGATTCTGAAATAAAATTATTCAGCTGCCTACTGTAGATTCCGGAATATAAGCCAAAAATTTCGTCCTAGATTTTTGGCTTGGAGTTTGGGGGTCGGCTTATACAATGAGTATTGTTTCAAATTCAAGATTTCCAGCGCAATGCCAGTTTTGCCGCTGAATACGGAAGTAATTAATGATGAAACCACAGCGCCATCTTTCAGATGAAGAAGTAACTTTGCATGCCGGTACTTTAAATTAAATGAAGAATTTATTCAAAAAAGTGTTTTAGTTGTTGATTTTATTAATAAAATTTATAATAAATTATCGGGAAGTTTAAAATAAAATACTCTTGTTTTGATTTACAACCAACATCTTGCGTTACGACCCGAATGCGGTCACGTGTATCCGCTTGCGCGATTGTAAACAAACAACCGAGAGCGTTAGTAAGCGTCAGTTGAGCCCAGATACATGTGTTAGTGGATGTAATTTTGGTCATTGCAGTGATTTACCTATATATATATAATTCACTAAGACCATACAAGCAAGACACATAATTGCTAAGGAAGAGAAGGTAACAAAAGCGATCACAATCGAAACGAAGATGGAAATTGTGTGGAAATATGAGAGTGCTGTTCGTGTGACCGATCTCGCTAATATGTACAGCATGTCGAATTCCACCATCTCGACAATTTTACAAAGAAAAGATTTGTATAAGGAGGCTCCTTCTAAACAATAACCACCTTCCGTTTCATTCTCCTCCTCCTCCCTTCCTGCAGCCCAAAGTTGTCAAATTAAATGATGAGTACAATATGAAATTGTTGTTTCTAGAATAGAATAGAATGCCTTTTATTGGCACTATACGCATGTACAATGAGATTAAAAGCAGCTCCTTCAGTGCAGACATATGTGTAGAACACAACAAGTAAATAAACAAATGGTGCGAAAAGATGCAAAGAAGTTGCAAAAAAAAAGTTCTGTATAGGGCTTGTATGGTTGTTTCTTTAGCCTTAGTATCTTTAGCTCTGGACACCGATGTCTGTAAGGTTCTGACGGGTGTAGAGGATGTTCGCTGAACTGATCGTGCACAAACAAGCAAAAAAAAAAAAAAGGACAAAAACAACAACAAAAAAGTGCACTGAAAAGGAGAGCGCTGAGCCGCTGCGACCATGCGCGCCGCCATGCTCCTAGCTTGATCTAGCCTACTTCTGGTAGGCTAGGCACTTTTTATAACTTTTTGGTTAGTACATTAGAAAAATTATTGGTGTTTTGGTAAATTATGCACATTATACAACCCTTTTTTATTATGAAAAGGTTAAGTAAGTGTTGCAGTGGGAGGTTCGGAACGCATATTTCCATTATTTCTTATGGGAAAAATAGTCTTGACTTACAACCAACTTGAGTTACAACCAACCCTTGCGAACGATTTAAGTTCGTAAGTCAAGGGTCCACTGTATTGCGTATTTAAGTTAATCAAATTTATAACGAGTCTCCGGAAATCCTCCCGCCGATGTACCGTATTTGCGTATATAGTTTCAACACAAAGGTTTCATTTTACCAAACTTCTCCGCAATCATTTCCTGGTTTCCATCAAAATTGCTGGCAGTCTCAAATTCTTGCCGATAAACATGATAAATATACCTGAAGAGACACTTTTAAGGAAATTTAGAAAATTTTGCTTGGAGAAGGGGGTCGGCTTAAATACCGGTCATCGGCAAATACATGTCATTTAGTAGGTAGAAAAGGGGGTCGGCTTATATACCGAGTCGGCTTATATTCCGGGATCTATGGTATTCCTTACTGGAAGTACACTTGTATGCCTGAATAAATAAAAATTGTGTTTTGACTAGATTGGGGCCCTTTCACACACTCAAAAAATGCCAAGAAGGCCAAAAGTATTTGGAATGAAAGTGGTTAACTCTAACAAGTAGGTAATAATATAGGAGGGTATGGGACCTAGTAGGTAAAGTTACAAATGTAAGTGTGAAAATAAGAATAAACCTTTCACATTCCTTCCCTTTTTTGGATCACTTCCACATACCAACTGAACTCATGTCTACTCTCCACTTAATTTAACTGAGGTATACTCTGCCCTGAAACTACTTTGAAGTGAAATCCAGCTAACATTCCTGGGGTCAGACTAGAAACTACTGCCGTTATCCTGACAGACCTCTCCCTAGTGCTAAAGGGCCAGGCAACCCTATTCATAACACTTGTCCATCATACCAAAAAGCACAGAGCTAAAAATACCCATCTTGCCATCTAGCACCTTGACAGATTTGAGGTGTGATTTCCTTTGACCTCCAATCTCCTGAACTTACATTGGTGCCCCAGGTGTTGCTTATTCTGAAAACTCTTTACACAATATTAGGCATTCTGACCCCTGTCTACAATGGCTTATGATGATACTGCTGCAATGACAGTGATGTCAGTGTGCCTGCCACGTGGGCATCTTACCACCAGTCCTGCACTATAGCAGTATTTGCAATTTCAGCCTCTGACCCCTTATACAATGTACAGTACATATACTGTATAGCATGTAGATCTGCGTTAGCATAGTCAATACTTGCAGTACCATCTTATATTGTCTATAAAAATGCAGACCATTTGCTACTGAAGTATGCCTTCATACAATAAAAGGGAAAGGAAACACAACCAAAGACAAGGCTTTAACCTTTTTAAGTTTCCAGTGAGAGTACTAGTAGCTTTAATTAACTCACAGCTTTAAAGGAGATACTTGAAAAAAGATTGTCAGCACAAGCCTGAAGTCTTAAAGGCAGTAGTTCAGACCTTATTGACGGGGTTAACTCATTGAAATGGTAGCAAAAGAAAGAAGTGAGGAAGAAAACAGTCTTGCACTTGTGATGGGGTGAATCAGGATTGGTAAATAAACATTTGTAGTTTGGTTTTTTTTTTCATTATTTAAATAGTTATGAGTGAAGACAGGATTAAGGTTAGGGTTGCCTTTAGGGTTGAGGAGGAGGTGCAGCAGCAACAAGATATGAGACTCTGGCAAATTGGCAGCCATGCAGGAGCTTGCCTCACTTTATGTGAGGGCAGCAACCCATGTAAAATTGATGGCTGCTGGAAGACAACAATTTACTTAAAAGAAAGACAAAGGAATTGTGTTCCCAGCAAACAAACAGTTTAAAAAGTATTTTTACTGGAGGAAGGAATGAGAAGTTAAACAAAAATGACACCTTTTATTGGTTTAAAAACAATATAGCACCTTTTAAATATATAATATTTTCAATATATACACCTTTTAAAGATTAAAATATGCAAGCTTTTGAGGCAACTAGGGCTCCTCCTTCAGGCATCAGATTTACAAAAAGAACAAGAACTTTCCACTCCTAAGTGCGTTCGATCCATCAGGAACTGTAGAACAGCCTCCATATCTAAACAGTGGAGGGTAGTTCCTGTTGGTAATTGGCAGGAAGCCCCACCTTTTGGGGGACCACCCACAAAATACATGGGACATAATACACAAGCAGACAAGCAGATTACAGCAGATAACATTAAAATAAATAAATTGAACAAAAAAGAATAAAAAGGACATAAACAAGACTTTGAACACCAGCCAGGGGTGTTTAATAGATTAATAGCACTTAATCGTCATTTTGATGTTTGCATTTGTGTTTTCACTGTAAACAAAGGAGCATATATTTTTTTTCAAGTTAGGAACTGTCTGTGTCTTGAGATGCCCAGAGTCTGTACTGTGCCATAGGTTGCAGAGCTCAGGGCATGAATGAATGATCGAACAATAATAATATTATGATAATAATTAATGTATTATATATATGGCAAAATATCTGATTTACAGGTTAGTTACTGCTTTGTCCCCTGTGATATGTTATAGGAGACTCCATCTCCTTTATTGGACAAAGTGCATTAAGAAAATTGCTGAATGGATAAAAGAAAGATACAGAATGCTAACCTGCAGAGAAATTTGAATTTCTAGGATGTTCAAGACATATTTTGCAACGTTATGAGCCATACCAGCAGTTAAAAAGTAGTTTTCACCGAGTCTCAGCAGCTACACACTGTTAAGCAAGGGAAAAATTATGAAACCACATAAATAGAACATTTACCTAAATAGCTAAATCTGATATATAAAAATACCTCTGTTCTTTTAGAAACATAGATCATGTTCATTTTCATTATTATTTTGTGGCTGTAACGGAATAAATATGAAGGAATGCCAAAAAGTGATTTTATGATGGGCACCCTGTCGAGTTCAAGCCATCTATGCCTGCTGTTTAGAAACAAGACAAAGACACATGTCCAACTTTCCACCACTCTAACAAGCAAAAGTGGAATAAGAAAGATTTATAATGAAGTGGAAAAAATAACTTTTTAGCATTTTCCATTCCTCTCTGGAGAAAAATGATAACAATCATAGTAATGCTGTGTATCAAACATAAATAAATAGAAGAAAGGGGAATGAGGATTAAAGATACACTATAAACCAAGGGTGCTCAATCTGACTAAGCAAATACACATAATCAAACTGTAGTATTCATATGCCAGCATTACGTTTAACCTTAACCTCAGAGGAAGAGGATTACTAGCTGTAAAGTAAGATGCGACTTGAAAAAGATCTGAACCACAAAAAGATAATCTAATAAGCACCTTGGGATTTATATCTGTTTTTCGTTCTTTGCAATAGAGTTTGTTTTTTTTGAAAGTGAAACACTAGTAAAATGGAAAGAAATTGGGAAGCCTTGTGGTTTCTGCTTCATTTACTGTTGCAGATGGTTTTTCACAAGAATGGACACATATGTTTAGGTATTATTTCAGCACGACTGATTTGCCTTATGCCTCTACATGTGGTACTCTGATGACTGTGAAGGACTGCAAACTGCCAACAGTGCTTTGAGTGGGGAAAAACAAAGACAAATGCTGACCATGTTCCATAGCTACATTTGGCACCAATTTATGGCTCATACCTCTTTTTTTTTTCATTTCGTTTGAATCGCAAACAGAGTAAATTCTGACGGCATTTAATGCATAGCTGTTTTGAATGCCAGAGTAGCTTTTTAGGATAGCAACAGTTAAAACACAAATCAGCAGAGAGAAAGCAACCACAATTGGTACCTTTTTCATGCCAGCTCAACACCTATTCATATTTATATTATCAAATTTTACTTTTTATTAGGGTGGGGGTACATACGAACATATTCTAGTGATCATGGGAATAAATTGGGTATTATTTTAGTTAACAATACATAAAACACAAATGAGCAGAGTAAAAGCATACACAGTTGTGTTGGGTGCCTTAAGATGCCAACTCAACACATACCCATATTTATATTATCAGATTTTAGTTTTTTTAGGGTGAGGGTACGTAAGAACATATTCTAGTAATCATAATTGATATATCCATTAAATGTTGGACTACCTATATTATTTGGATTGTTATATCAGTATCATATGCATTATTTTTGGTGCAGGCTAGTGGACAGTTTAAAACTAGTTTAACTGGTCAGACATATGCACAATGACCCAGTATGTACTTGCTATCCAGACTTTCTTATCAATTAATTTACTGGCAACTTTAGAAGTAGTGTAGAGCTGAATGACAAAAGATGCCATTTTTTAATATTTGTTTAGAAATCCAAAACTCACTGCTGATTATATAATTAGCTATACATATTTACAATGCCAATAAAAAATATTCACCCCTTGGAACTTTTTACATTTTATTGTTATATAATATTGAATCACAGTAGATTTAATTTGGCTTTTTTCATACCGACATTATGCGTCTTTTTCTGTTGATAAGAATAAAATGTATTATTATTACTACTAAAACAGATTTCTGCTGAGTGCTGGTCTTTATTAATTACAAAGAAAAACCACAAAACTGGTGCCTTGTCCCAGTACTGCTTCCGTCATATGCCTGATGAATGCTAGGTTAACCTCCAGCTGCCCCACTCTACTCTGGATAGGTGGATTTAGAAAATGGATGGATGGCTAAAACACAAACATAATGGAAAATATTAGATGCATTTTGGCAGCCATGACAGCCTTGAGTCTGTGTGCACATGTCTCTCTCTACCAGTTTTGCACATCTGGACAGTGTTATTTTTCCCCATTCTCTTTTGCAAAACTGTTCGAGCTCTTTTCAAGTTTTTTTTTTAAGTCCAGCCACAAATTCTCAAAATCCCCTCCAGGACATTAACACTGTTTTTTTAAGCCATTCTTGTCCAGCTTTGGTTTTCTGTTTGGGGTCGTCTTGTAAGAAAACAAATCTTCTCCCAAGGTGCAGGCTTATTGCAGACTGCATCAGGTTTTCCTACAGGATTTCCATGTACAGTATTTTGCTGCATTCATTTTCTACTCTACTCTCCCAAACCTTCCACAGCCTGCAGCAGTAAAGCATTGCCACATCATGATGATGCTGCCACCACCATGCTTCACAAGGGAGACAGTGTGTTTTTGATAATATGCAGTGTTTGGCTCATACCAAACATTAGTCTGATGGCTAAAAAGCTAAATTTTGGCATTATCAGACCATAGAACCATCTTCCACATGACTTCAGAGAATGCTATGTACCTTCTGGCAAACCCTAGCCGAGATGTAACATATGTATTTTTTAACAGCGGTTTTCTCTCCCACTCTTCCATAAAGTGGTGATTTGTGAAGCACCTGGTCAACAGTTGTTCTAAGCAAAGTCTTTCCAATCTCACCCACTATGAGACCTTTGTTAGTCTCCTTCATTCACAATCATTCAAGACGGCACCAATGTGTCTGTCAGTTTGCAGTCAGCATCTGTTATATGTTTTTCACTCTCATTGATATTCATATTTCTGCTGAATCGTGCAATAGATTACTGGATGAGCGTTATTCTTACTGTCCTCCCTTCATTTCGCTGCTGCCGTAAAGGGAATAATGCCTGTCCTGCACCCTGAATGTGGTGAGAATTAAGACACACTTGGTTACATTCTATAGATATTTTACTTCATGCTTTCAAGTGATACTTATTATGATTGCTAGATGTTTCTTTAAGCCACCGCAGTTTCATAGTGTTGGGGTGGACTATGGCAGTCTTCGTAAACTAGAATACTTGCCATACTTAATGCTAGATCTTTGGATAGCAACACTTTTATTCTAAACAATGCCTTTGTTTCATGTCATTTGAATTTCCTGTTTTTAAAGGATACTTAGCTAAATCTGAATGACTCCAGTTCTGTTCTTGAGCTTTTTCTGTCTGACTGCAGCTTTTTTTCATACTCCTAGTTGTGGTGGTGGTGGTCTGGCTATGAACTTCATTCATCATTTTAGTTGTTATTTGTTGACTGCCAATGCTTATATATTAGTTTAAGGTGGACCTGGGTCATTCAGTAATTTGCAGCTTTGTGCATAGACCTCATAGTTCATCAAAGAATTTTATTCAAGAATTTTCTGACTTTCTGTTGTCAGTTATGATATGATGTGATTGAGTCTTAATCCTTGGAGACTTCAATATTCACATATGTTGTCTATCAAAGCACTTGGTTATTCGATTTTTAGATATTACTGAATTGTTTAATCTCATTCAGTTTATTATAGGCCTTTCTCATGAAAGTGGACATACACGGGATCTTGTGGAGAGAACAAACCCGATGAACAACTTCTTTAACAGGTTTGACCACCCTAACCCACTCTCATCTCAGAGTACTGTATCCTCCACCCATCCTTCTGCTGATAACAGCATAGGAGAGAGTTTCCCCCCACCCACAATTACAGCAGCCCAGGTAAGCAAAGAGCTGAGGAGACTTCGTGCCAGCAAAGCAGTGGGTCCAGATGGAGTATCGCCACGACTGTTGAAGGCCTGTGCGTTTGAGCTGGGGAGTCCTCTACAGCGCATCTTTAACCTGAGCCTGGAACAGGGGAGAGTCCCCAGGCTTTGAAAACCATCTTGCATCATCCCATTTCCAAAGGTATCACGTCCTGGTGAGCTGAATGACTTCCGGCCTGTCACTCTGATGTCACATGTAATGAAGACCATGGAGCGGCTGTTGCTTCACCACCTGAGGCCACAGGTCCACCATGCCCTTGACCCTCTGCAGTTCGCATACCAGGAGAAGGTGGGAGCAGAGGATGCCATCATCTACATGCTACACCAATCCCTCTCCCACTTGAACAGAGGCAGTGGTGCAGTAAGAATTATGTTTCTGGACTTCTCTAGTGCCTTCAACACCATCCAACCTCGGCTCCTGACAGAGATGGGAGTAGATTCATAACTGGCGGCATGGATCATGGACTATCTTAGAGACAGACCTCAGTATGTGCATCTCAGGAACTGCAGGTCAGACATTGTGGTCAGCAGCACAGGAGTGCCGCAGGGGACTGTGCTCTTTCTTCAGTCCTGTTCAGCCTACATACATCGGACTTCCAATACAACTTGGAGTCCTGCCACTTGCAAAAGTTTGCTGATGACACTGCTATCGTGGGCTGCATCAGGAGTGGGCAGGAGGAGGACAGGAACCTAATCAAGGACTTTGTTAAATGGTGCGACTTCAACCACCTACACCTGAACACCAGCAAAACCAAGGAGCCGGTGGTGGATTTTAGGAGGGCCAGGCCCCTCCTGGACACCATTATCATCAGAGGTGACTGTGTGCAGAGGGTCGAGACCTATAAATACCTGGGAGTGCAGCTGGATGATAAACTAGACTGGACTACCAATACTGATGCTCTGTGCAAGAGTGGACAGAGCCAACTATACTTCCTTAGAAGGTTGGCGTCCTTCAACATCTGCAATAAGATGCTGCAGATGTTCTATCAGATGGTTTTGGTGAGCACCCTCTTCTACGCAGTGGTGTGCTGGGGAGGCAGCATAAAGAAGAGGGGCGTCTCACGCCTGGACAAACTGGTGAGGAAGGCAGGCTCTATTGTAGGCACAGAGCTGGACAGTTTGACATCTGTGGTGGAGCGACGGGCACTGAGCAAGCTCCTGTCAATCATGGAGAATCCACTGCATCCAGTGAACAGTATCATCTCCAGACAGAGGAGCAGCTTCAGCGACAGACTGCTGTCACGGTTCTTCTCCACTGACAGACTGAGGAGATCGTTCTTCCCCCACACCATGCGACTCTTCAACGTTAACACTACACAAGATTATAGACTGTTATACCTGCCTCGCACACCACCTTGCATTTTTTAACTTGCATTGCGTTTTTACCACTCTTTAATTAATATTGTTTTTATCAGTATGCTGCTGCTGGAGTATGTGAATTTCCCCTTGGGGATTAATAAAGTATCTATCTATCTATCTTTCAATGTATCATTTATTTGTAATGCTGAAATGATTAGTATGTGTTCTTCTGATCACAGTCTTGTTAAATTCAATGCTAGCTTGTAAAGCCTATTTCTTAGTGCAATCATACACTTTGGTCAACTTTTAGTGGTTTGTAAAGTGCTATGTTAGTAAATTTGACTTGTGAGTGGCCTACCATAGGCAGATCTCCAGCTGTACCATACTCTTTCCATTTCCTAGTGACTGGCTTAACTGGTCTTTAAGGGATATTCAATGACATTGCTTGATGAATTGCGTGAGTCATATTAAAGAGTGAGAATTCTTACTGTACAGTATGAGATCAATTATTTTGTATTTATATTTGTAATTAATTTAGACCACTCTGCAGAGATCTGTTTTTACTTTAAAACCAAAGAGTCTTTTTATGCTGATCAGTGTCAAAAAAGTCAAATTAAATCCACTGTTCATACAGTGTGAAAAATTGTAAGGTGTCAATACTTTTTATAGGCACTTAAGTTATGTATCCATTGCTTTAGCAAATATCATTTAAGCAAACAATTTTAAATATGGTTAAACTGGCATCTCATTCTCAGTCATCCCTGCCTTGGGCCCAGTGGTGCTGGGATAGACTCTTACCGCCTTGACTGTAAACTGGTGTAATGTTCAGGGTACACGGTACAATGTCAGGGAATAATTTACATAAAGAAGGCCAAACAGACTTGAACCATAATTATATTTGTCTATGAAAAACTGATGTATTAAAAAAGAACTTAATGTTTGTGTAACAGCCATTTTCCTAGTTCTATAAAATATATGAATATTTATTAAATGATAATGCATAAAATATGGGAGGTTCCTATAACCCCCGTAAATAGAATTGAGTTGGTATTTTCCTGTCATTTCTTAACAGTTTTTGAGTAAACAATGTTCTTTAGTTAGAGTCTAGCCTTGCCTTGTGTAAGGTACAGAGGCATACGGTTTTTTAACCGTGTCCTTGTTTGTGCTCACGTTCGGGCTTGCGCACGTGAACGTGGCTCGGTGCATGTCAATGTGCCAACGGCCTACGGGCCTTTTGAGTGTGAAGTAACTCTTAAAATAAAAGATTTAAGTGTTGAACCGTATGTTTAAGGCATTCAGAAGAAGAAATTAAGAACTTTTAAGTACAGAAATAACCAAAGCTTCTTAAGAAAAACTAAGTCTATAGAAGATACATTTTGTCCTTTTTTTTGCCTTTATTCTATGTGTGTAACTATTTTTCTTTTTATTCTTGTATGGATTATTTGCTTTTAACTTTCACCAAATATTTTAAAATGAACTTTTGGACTGAGAGATTTCTTTGACACGCGTCTTACCCGTGCCTGACTTCGCCTTACACATCGGCAGCTACACTAAATTTAAAAAACCAGCCTGAAGTTTTGAAACCTGCTTAAGATCTGAACCTGTCAAGGACTTAAAGTTTAAAATTGCCTTGGATTATAAAAGAAAGCAAGCCTGCATTTTCAACGCCCGGGAACGCCATGGCATCTAAGTCCGGGAGCCAGAGAGCATTTCGAACCCCCATTGAAAGTAACAGTGGTGTGAGTGGAAGTCACGACGATCATGATGTTTCAATGGAAGATCATCTTCATGACGACATAAAGCCGTCCAATTCTTTAACAACTAAACTTCAATCCGAAATGGACTACAAATACAAACAATTATCTAATGCTATGAAGACTGTAAAGGATTTAAAAAAAAATGAATTTAATTGTGAATCTATAAAATCGATCATCAAGATCTCGTTCTTTAACCAGAGAATGGAATATAAAAGGTTAAGTGACAAACCCTTATCCCACCAGAGCAATGAAGATATACGGAAAATGCTTCAAAAGGACTTTGATGCTAAAATGGAAATTGTTCGCACATTTTCGGAAAATACGATGGAATGGGTTTTTGAAGTATGTCAAAATATAAGCTTCAATCAACAGCCCGACTTTTCGGCTAACCAATTCAAGGAATACAGAACGACGAATGACATTCCTTACGTCTCTCCAGAAGATAGTATCTCACAGGTTCCCATTCAAAGTAAAAGTCATATAAGTTCGGCGGCTAATTCAGCAAAAGCCTCCCAAATCTCCGCAAAATCTAAACGTAGTACAAGTTCAGCCGGGACTTCTATTAGCGCCATCAGATCTCAAGAGGCAGCACACACCGTGCTGTTGGCTAAAGCGGAGAATCAAAGAAAGCAACAAGCTCTAGATATGGAAGAAATGCAGTTAAAAGCTAAAAGAGAAGCTGAAGAAGCTCAATTGAAAATTAAAAGAGATCAATTGGAGGCAGCTATAGCAGAATCCGAAGTAAAATTGGGAGCTCTTAAAAGACGCTATCGAAGTTCAGATAAACACAATTCTAGTAACGTCCCTCAGAAACCAGATGTGAGAAGCGCAAAACCACAAGAAGCAAGTATTCGTGACTTTCCACGTAACAACGAAAGTAAAAAAAATCCCCAGCAATTGCTTTATCAGCCGGAAAATAAAGAGCCAGCACCTCTTCAACAATCGCTTCACGATAAGCGCTATGATCGACAGAAAGAACAGTATAAGACACAAGCGCCTTATGTGCCATACAAAAAGATCCCAATATTTGACGGCGATCCCTTGAAATATGTGGACTTTATAAGAGCATTTGACCGAGCTATCGATGAGGCGATAGAGAATCCACAAGATAAATTGGACCTATTGGCACAGTTTACTAAAGGTTCACCTCACGATATTGTTAAAAACTGTAAACACTTGTCACCGTTAGAAGGTTATCAAAAGGCCAGAAAGAAACTCGAAAGTCTCTATGGAAACCAGCTACAGAAAGCCGATGCCTATATGAGAAAAGACAAATTGCGATCGCAAATAAAGCCAAACGATGGAGAAGGACAGAGCGATAATGCAATCTTTCTTGGCGAATGTATAAATATTATGCCCGACTTACAAAGCGGACAACGATTTGAAAGTAAGGATAACCTTCCTACTAAAGTCTCCAAACATCCTCAAGACCTACTAGCACCGTGGCAATGCAAGGTACAGAGTATTGAAAGTACAGAGAGCAGGCGAACACCTCTCGCCGATCCAGTGAACTTTCTTAACGAACAGCCAACATCAGCTTTAGATCCCGCGTACAGCTCAGCTCCACAAAGCCATAACTTCAAGAAGGAAAAGGACAAAACTGACCAAGAGAAGAATCCTTTGAAAGGCGTCCCGAGAGAAAGCAGCTTTGTTACAAACTTTTCTACAGCGGACGAAAAAATGGATACAGACACCTCAGTCAAAACGGCGGAGACGGCTGGATGTACAAGCGGTAAGCACTGTCTTTTTTGCAATGAAAGTCACGATCTTAAAGAATGCAGTGCAATTCAGACATTAACTTATGAAAGTAAAATTGACTTTTTGAAATCTAAAGACCTATGCTTTAAGTGCCTTAAACAAGGACATTTTAGTAAAGACTGTGAAGAAAAGATTAAATGCCAAATATGCTCTCAGTTACATCCAGTAATTCTGCATATGAATAAGGAAAAAGGCACTGACGATAAAGCCACACCTCCTAAAGAGGAGAATGTTATGTTGGAAGAGAAAAACATTTCCTTTGCCCATATTTCTGTTGAACTGCTAGAGACTTGTACTGACACCGGGGCCGGTAAAGAGTGTGTCTTAGCTGTGACTCCAGTTCAAGTTAAGTCCAAAACGAGTGAAAAATGTGTAGAAACCTCGGCTCTAAAAGACTCTAACAGCTCAGCTACATTTTGCATTGAAAGTCTGCAAAAGCAGTTAAATCTTTCTGGAAGAAAGTCTCACATCTACATCAGCGCTGTAGAAAGAGACACAGTAAATAGTCAGAAATTAGTAAAGTGTATAGTCTTAACGGAGTTACAAGTCTGTGGGATAGAAGAAAATACATTTTATGATTCACCGGAAGTGTACACACTGAACTTGGTACAAGTGAAAAGGGAGAACATCCCTAAAGAAAAAGATGTCAAGAAATTGTCTAATCAAAAAGACTTGGACTTAAGCCATGATCTGTTACCAGTTGAAAGAGCTTTAGGTGTTCAATGGTGCACACAGACTGACAGTTTCAAGTTCCAGGTAAAGCTGCAAGATAAGCCTGCTACAAGACGTGGCATTCTGTCAGTGGTCAGTTCAATATATGACCCACTTGGATTTCTAGCGCCATTCATATTGCCTGCCGAGCTTATTCTAAGAGAACTGTGTAAAGAAAAATATGCTTGGTTCCTTAAGTTTAAAGAAGTGCTAATGCGTTTGAAAGAAGAAAGAAAGGCAATTCAATATACAGTTAGCCAATCTGGACACAGCCCAGAAAGACAAAAGATGCTGATCGCGAAACATATGAAGGAATACAAATCAACAATGAGACTAAAGCCACTGTCTCTAGATGACTTGTCTAAAGCAGAAGACGAACTTATTTGCCTCACTCAACTACAAGCTTACCCAGAAGAAGTTAAAGCCTTGCACAAAAATCAGCTTGTAAAGACAGGTAAAATAAACAAACTGGACCCAGTTCTACAAGAAGGAATATTAAGAGTCGGAGGAAGACTCAGCAAATCAGCAATGCCAGAAGAGGCAAACCACCCTGCAATCATTCAGAAGAATTCACATATTGCTACTCTCATTATGCAACAAGTTCATAAAGAAATTGGACATTGTGGGCATAACTACAAGATGCTACACCCTGAAACTCCTGGGTAAGGACAATGCCAATTGCAAAAGGGGCAGTCAGAAGAGTTTGTGTGCAGATCCAGACCAGCTCACTGGACAGACTTGTGAACAAACTGTGCCTGCTCCAGGAAGCAACAATGATTAAAGTGACTCATTTTCTTTTTTGCATGCCTAATTTTAAAGCTTTTTAAATTTAGTGCTTTTGTTTATACATTAGAGTTTAGGCTATAAAGTTTCTTAAGTTTAGTATTTGTGTTTTTATAGTAGAAACTAAGTTAAGCTTCTTAAAGTTTGTTTTACAGTAAGTTTGGTAAAGTAATGAAGGCTCTTATTAAGTAAAGTTAAGTAGTTGATTTCTGCCCTAGCATAAACAATTAGGGGCCGGATATGTAAGAGCCATTTTCCTAGTTCTATAAAATATATGAATATTTATTAAATGATAATGCATAAAATATGGGAGGTTCCTATAACCCCCATGAATAGAATTGAGTTGGTATTTTCCTGTCATTTCTTAACAGTTTTTGAGTAAACAATGTTCTTTAGTTAGAGTCTAGCCTTGCCTTGTGTAAGGTACAGAGGCATATGGTTTTTTAGCCATGTCCTTGTTTGTGCTCACGTTCGTGCTTGCGCCTACGGGCCTTTTGAGTGTGAAGTAACTCTTAAAATAAAAAATTTAAGTGTTGAACCGTATGTTTAAGGCATACAGAAGAAGAAATTAAGAACTTTTAAGTACAGAAATAACCAAAGCTTCTTAAGAAAAACTAAGTCTATAGAAGATACATTTTTTCCTTTTTTTTGCCTTTATTCTATGTGTGTAACTATTTTTCTTTTTATTCTTGTATGGATTATTTGCTTTTAACTTTCACTAAATATTTTAAAACGAACTTTTGAACTGAGAGATTTCTTTGACACGCGTCTTACCCGTGCCTGACTTCGCCTTACACACCGGCAGCTACAGTTTGATTGCAATACACTAAAAGAGAAGGTTGGAAGTTAATTGTGTTATTGGTATATCAATAAACTGGTATATCAATAAAACAATGAGATGATGAAGTGTGTTGCTGCACCCACAATATAATAAAACACGCCAGGATCCCAGATTAGGACCCGAGTGCAGCCATGCAATGGGTGGAACCTCAGTACCACACTAGTTCAGATGAAATGGAACAGTGTGAGTTTTTTTTTATGGTGGCTGGAGTGCCAATCCTGCCACCAACCCCCAAGTTTTCCTGGCAGGTTGAATGGCCTACTTGCAGGGCTGGATGCAGGTTAACGTCATACCCAGGACGAAGAAATTTTTAAGTTAAGGGCCTTGCTCAAGGGCTCAACAGAGTAGAGTCACTTCTGGTATTTATGGGATTTGAACCAGCAACCTTTCGATTGCCAGTGCAGATCTCTAGTCTCAGAGCCACTGCTCCACCTCGTAATAGAACAATAGTGTTTATAAACTTATATACTAGTACTTTGTTTATATTGTAGCACTGGGATATTTCAGAAATGTTGCTATGTGATAAAATTTCACTATAACTATACTATACAATGTTATAGGAGCTACTCAATTTGATCTGTGTCTTGTTACTGCGATCAGGCTTAATATATCTGAAATGATACCTTTAGTTGATGTAGCATTAAAGTCTTTTATGTTCATTCTTAAATCAGGAAATATTGGTCAATTAGATGTAAAAAAACAGACTTACTTGGCCCACTAGAGTAAGCTTGGCCTCAGAATCAAATGTGTCCAGAAATAAACTGTAAACTTAGATAATAAAATAATGAAATTAGAATGTGAAAATGTGGCTGTCATTGGAAAATTAGAAGATTAAACAATAAGCTGAACATGAAAACGAGAATGGAAAGTCACAGATGGAACAAAAAGTTAAGTAAGATGTAGGAGGATCAGAACATTTGAAGCAAGAATGTCTAATATTAGCAGAATGAAGTTTGTAAAGAGAGGCAGATCATCTTGAACATAGAGAAGAAGGTCAGAATCTGCACCATCATTGCTGTAAGACTAATATTTGTATTATTGCCTACACTTTGTAATTAGTCCTTTATCTTTGTGGTTTATTTTTGTGCATTAATAAGTAGCCTAAATTCTTTTACTATAAATTTAGAATAAATTCTTACATTTTTCTGGTCTTAGAGGTTCAGGATGGGTTAACTTAGGGATTTCATTGAAAGGATCAGCTGGTTTAGGAATGTTAGAAACAAGTAAACAAACCTGTTAAAGTCTCAATTTAAAGGCGCAATGTTGAACTGGGGAAATCAGCTTCAGATGCACTAGCAGCGCTACAGTGCTAAAGCGGATTTCCCCAATTTGCACATGAATGTGATGTCAGCATAATGTTCAAACTGCGACACTGCGCTGAATGACTATGCACACGTCTGAATCAAACTGTAATTAAAATAGTACTACACACAGAAACCAATCCAGACCTGTTGTAACTGGTCTAGAGACGTGCTGTGCTTCCCTCCAAAACAATGTGTGAGTAATCTGATCTCTCACTCTCCCGCTATATTACAATTCTGGGAACTTTTTTACTGCCCCTCGTGGGTAGTCTTACAATAATTTTATGTGATGAGCTATACATTATTTCTAAAAATGTATGAAATTTCACATTCCTTCAGGTCCTCATATTACACATGAAAACAGTACTTATCAGAAGTATATTACTAGACTGCACTCAGCAACTTTTAATCTGTCCATACTATAAATTATGATCATGTAGCCATATAGATTTAAAAAATGTTTTATGTTCCTACTAAACAACAACATTTATTTATATAGCACATTTTCATACAAAAAAAATGTAGCTCAAAGTGCTTTACAAAATGAAGAAATAGAAAAATAGAAGACACAATAAAAAATAAAAATAAGTCAACATTAATTAAAGTAAGGTCCGATGGCCAGGGTGGACAGAAAAAACAAAAAAAAAAAAACTCCAGACGGCTGGAGAAAAAAAATAAAATCTGCAGGGATTCCAGACCAAGAGACCGCCCAGTCCCTTCTGGGCAATCTACCTAACATAAATGAACTAAACTCAATAGGGTTTTGCCAGATTGTTGAAGGCCAACTATCACTGTCACTGGATCTCATTTTAATGCATGTTTTTGAGAATCAATATTTAACTTTCCCTAACATTTACTGCAATAAGTCAATACTTATGTTTGACTTGTTCCTGCCCTCACCAATAAAATCAGAGATTACAGCAAGCACAGTGCAACGTATAGACAGCAATGCTACAGAATATATCCAGTGATATTTGTTCTTCTAGAAAAAAGTGACTGGTCACTTGGACAAAAGACTCAACCAGACTATACACAAAAATAAATAAATAACAAGTGGAAAGTCAAATCCAGGTGACCAGAATAAAAACTCTGAATCACAATTTTTAGTAAAAACTAACAATACAAAATGTCAAAAATCAGGGATCAAGAGAAAGTCATATGTGTATGGAGTAATATTTAGGACAAAGTGAAATAAATAGTTAGTAAATAAATAAAAGTACTATGGAAAGTGACAAAAATTTAAAAGCACTAAATGTAAGTGTAAAAAAATAAATGTGTCATGGAATGTTTTTTGTAATTTATTGTTCTGTCCTTGATATTCCTCTGAATGCAACATGAAATGTAGCTTGAATTTAAAACTTTCACTCATCAATGCTTAGAGGACGGGCTATAGCAAGAACTGTTTTTTGATTGGTGAATTATCCGCAGAGTGGATGTACGTTCTCTGCTTGACATTGGAACCTTGTGGCTCATGCACATGCTAAAAGTTGTGACTACATGTTGTCCAGAATTACTGTATGAAGTGGCTACTATAATTCTATAAACTCCAAATGCATCATTAGGGGCCTGCATCTGAAGTGTCTGTTGTAAATATCTGCATTTGATGTCCGAAGGATTAAGACAGTTGTACTAACAATTCAGCAATTAAAACACAGCACTAGCTAGAGCGGCCCTCACAGCTTTGACGATTGAAAGTGACACTTTTACATTCAAGCTGTAATTCGTGATGCGTTTGGAGAAATATTATGCACAAAATTAAATAAATAAATAAATAAGCAACAAAAAAACATATTCCATGACACATTTATTTACTTATGCCCACATTTCATGCTCTTTTTCTTTCTTTATTTATTTATTGTCAAATTTCATAATACTTTATTTGAGTATTTATTTAATTTTGTGCAAAATAATCCTCCATGTATTTGTACGTTTTAGAAAAGTTTTGAAGCACAGCTTTGGATGCTGCAAAATTAGCATCACCTTATAAAGCATTAGGTTAGTGACATCATGTGTCACAGCAATGTGCCATTGTGTCACAACAACAGAGCTTCAAAATGGCAGCATACGTGAAAAACAAAATACTGATTCAATAAAATAACCAAAGATAAAGATAATAAACATTGATCTTGATAAACTATACAATGAAATTAATTATAAATTTGATTTCTCTGAGGTTAAAAACTTATGTTCAAACAGCTTAAATTATCTGGAAAAAATGTAATTAAGGCAGAAAATATTAAGTCGTAACATAATGGAAAATTGCCTCTGTGTGGAATTTGTAACAATATCAAGAATTGCATCTGTGCTTAGTTTAGTTTAATTCCATTACTGTTTAATATATTTTATGGCATACAGTGCTCGAAGCTAAACATTCCACACCTACAGTACAACACTATTTCTGTAAAACTGCCTAGGGTTTCTAAGTAAAAGCTAGAACACAAAGGTTAGATGTTAAGCGCTTTGAAGCATTTAATGTTCATATGCTAACATATACTAAATTTTGTCTGTGCTGTTTAAGGTGGCAGTTTAACCTTTGTGTCATTACATTGTCAGATGTTGAGAGATGAAATTCCCACTTTCTGCAAATGCCTATAAAATCCTTCATCTGCATCTACACACTTAACCCAACAACAAAATCAAAACTAAATGAAAGCCAAATAAGGGTATTCTTATATACATACGTATATTTTATTTTATCTATACTAATAAAAGGCAAAGCCCTCACTGACTGACTCACTCACTCACTCATTCACCGACTCATCACTAATTCTCCAACTTCCCGTGTAGGTAGAAGGCTGAAATTTGGCAGGCTTATTCCTTACAGCTTACTTACAAAAGTTAAGCAGGTTTCATTTCGAAACTCTACATGTAACGGTCATAACGGTTGACAACGTCCGCCATGTTGAACTTTCTTATTTATGGCCCAATCTTCACAAAATTTGGTAGGCGGCTTCCCTGCGCTAACCGAAACCGATGTACATACTTATTTTGGTGGTATGACGCCACTGTCAGCCGCCATATTGAGCTTTCCAACGTCACTAATTCTCCAACTTCCCGTGTAGGTAGAAGGCTGACCCCATCTTCACGAAATTTGGTAGCTTACTTGCAAAAGTTAAGCAGGTTTCATTTCGAAATTTTACGCGTAACGGTCATAACGGTCGTCAATGTGTGCCATGTTGAACTTTCTTATTTATGGCCCCATCTTCACGAAATTTGGTAGGCGGCTTCCCTGCGCTAACCAAAACCAATGTACGTACTTATTTCAGTGGTATGACGCCACTGTCGGCCGCCATATTGAACTTTCCAACGGCCTTTGTTACTTATGGGCCCATCTTCAAGAAATTTGGTACGCGGGTTCCCAACACTAACTGAATCCTACTTACGTACATATGTGCGTCCATAGCCTGCAGCTCGGTCACCATGTGAGGCGGCGTTGGGTCCCCCATCCCAACGCCTCCCACATTGTTGGCTGCCTGCCTGTATAAGGCTGTCCGTCGCTCCGGTCTCTACATTCCATTCCTTGCTTCGCCACGGGATTCACGTCTCCCTGCTGATAACTACAGCCTTTTTATTTAATCGATGGCTTCTCCACTGCTTTATTGTTCGTTTATTACGATTATAGTTATTGTGTAGGTATTTTAGACTTACTTTACATTGTTCAGGTACCCATTTCCTATATCGCTCCAACCGTACCCCCATTAACATGTGTATCGAAGTGATCACCATCGATCAAAGAACTGTCACTTACCAAGTGGTTTCCATGCCCGGAGATGGCACCTACCTTTTCCATTCTCTTTGTTACATATTGCACGGCCATATCAAGCTCACTCTTGATATACCGAGGAACATTGTGTCTTATGTATTGAATGACTGGGACAGGTTCAAGGTGTGGACTACTGACGGTACAGGTACTACCCAGGACCACTATAAGAGTGAAATGCTTAAGCTCTTTACCTATGGTTCTGCATGTGAGTTGATGGCTGCCGCTGAATTGTTCGGTTGTCACTTTCAAGTGTACCGAAATGGCCAAATATTTTACACCTTTGGAGAACTGCCAATGCCTCTTAAACATCTTAGATTCACAGGTGACGATTTCAGTAGTGGACACTTTGATGTTTATGAATGTTTAAACTCTCAAAAGCTGGATGTGAAGTTATCGATGAAACTGGTTGTGTGCTTACAAAGCTTGACAGATGCCACTTCAACACAAGTCCTGCAAATACTGTCGTAATTAAAACAAACCATGAAACTCAAACCGATTATGACAGCAGCAATCCAAGCTGTGAGATTTGAGGCAAGATTGCTTTTCACATGGCCAACTGTACGTTGCATGTTCAAGAGTAAGCTCAGCGCACAGCTTGGTCATATTACAAGCGGAGGGCCAAACTGACAATGTGGTATACAAAGAGATCCTTAACAAATAATTATTGGTATATTTTCCCTCAGTTTAAAAAGGTTTAATTTTCTTCTTAATAAAAATTTTAAGGCAGTACTTCGCCGCTGCAAAGTGCGGGTATTTTGCTAGTAATTACTAAAAGTTCAATCAGATTAAACATGCTTACTAATATAAAACAATGACATAATTGTACATAATGAAACACATAATAAAACAACTTAAATGTATAGCAATGGAGATATTACCAGGTTTTGGCTGAACTATCAAAGAAATCCTAATATTAAAGTTTTCAAGCTAACACAAAGTAGGCCCAGTTGGTAATGGAAGGGGAGAAAAACACAGTAAAAGCATTCCTGTAGAAAATAAACTTTTTTTGTTTCCTTAATAAGAAAATTTGAAGGTAAAATTAACAAAGTCATACGATGGTGGACCTAGGCCAAGAGATTTCCACCTCCTACTGGGCATCTTATGATAAATACTGTTCTTTGAATCTTTACTTTCCTATCATGGTTTGGCGCTTTGTGACTCATCTTTGATGGCTCTCATTTTTGATATCATGTTTCATTGCTATTACCACTAGCTTGATCAAACTACCAAGGATCAAATTAGGGGAAAAACACAAAAATAAGATTGGGAAGCAGTCACAAGTAAATAATAACTGTGATGACTACAGTTTTATTTAAAAATAATAGTATCTAACAATCTAATCAGCAGTTCCATTAAGTACTGCACAAATAATGAGTTTTCAGATTACCTTTAATCAAAGAGGCTGATGTGGCATCTCTTATTCAAGCTGGCAGATCAGTCCAAAGTTTGGTATCTGTTTACTCTAAAGGTTCTACGTCTTACACTCAATTATCCCCAAAAAAATTTGTAATACATCATATACTATATAATGCATGCTTTAATGACTTAATTTATGTAAAGAAGATCAAGGCTATTTCTAGCTTTACATGTTAGGAGGATGTTTCTTACGACTAATGTTTGTTTTTTCTGGTCTTAGTAATTATTCCTGTGCCAGCAATTTCAATTAACAGCAGGCTGGAAATAAAAAGATTTGAAATGCCTCTGACTAAATCGTTGCAGCAGTTTATTCTACCAGACATAAGTGCATTTGCTGTATTAACTTTTTCACGTCTTGTGTAGCATAAAACACTTTAATTTTCCTATATTACTTACCTGGAAAAATCACACTTTAAATAAGGCATTAATGAAAGTAAAACAAAAAATCTAATTCCCAAATTCAGAAAAACCTTCACAGAGACCTTTTGAGTTAAGATTGATAATATCTTGTAACTTTGTATATAATATCCATCTGCTAATACATTTATGTCTAAGCTGAAGTAATTAATACTTACACTTTTCAAACTCAGTATTTAATTAAAGATGTTTTCAAACTACAGTATATTTCCCACTGGTGACATACAAATAAAAGGCAGGATGGTAGCCCCAACACTGGGCCATAAGGGACACCAACTTTAATTCACAATATAATCATGGAGTACTTCCGTCACATTTTGTACATTTTAAAAAACAGTTTGATAAGAATTAACTAAATAACATAACAGTTATGAAACTGTATTGCATAATAAAAACTCCCAAAGGCTGTGTTTTTTCTAAAGCTATTTTTCTCCTAGCATGTTTCCCCATTGCTTTGAAATCTGAACCCTTTCACCCCACTTAGTTCGGACTTGTTGCAGAACTTTGGAAACGTTTTTTTACATTTTTACATATTTGTGTCTCTAAAACTCATGTGACTTTAATCTTCTACTTCTAAAAATACATTTTAAAATATAAACTTTTTCCTTATTGTCCAGTGCAGGCATTTTTATGTTCATTATGCATTTATGTGAATGGTTTCATGAAAGTAATTTTTTTTTCTTGCTCTGTCTTTTGTTAATTATATTGGTTTCTATATTGTTTTTGATGAGCATGTAATGATAGATAGATAAATAGATAGACTTTTTTGTCCCCAGGGAAACATTTGGCTTTTAACAGACTCTTTTAAAATAAATAAATACATAAACAGGTAGATAAGTAAATAAATAAACAAATCACTAAATATAAAAACACACTTTGGTCTGAAAACACACCAGAATAACCATAAAGCAAGAAAATTAAAAAGAAAGAAAAGATCTGATTTGGCTGTCACAGTCACAGTAAGACATTATACAAGCGTATTGCTGTTGGTATAAAGGAGGCCCATTATTGTTTTTTGACACACATTTGCTGAAATAATCCATTGTCTGAAAGTCCACAACGTTAGAGTGTCAGAGTGGGGATATGCAGCATTGCTAGTAATGAATGTGAATTTTGTTTTAAATCTCTCCTTCACTACTACTTCCAGGGCATTGAGAGAGAGTGTTCCATAACTGAACCTGTCCTTTTAATTAGTTTAATAGTAATAATACATTTTATTTATATACAGTAGCACCTTTCCTAAGCTCAACGAGTCTCAGAAAGAAACAGCAGGTATATGTAACATTGGATATAAATGGTTCCTCAATAGAACACTAAAACACATAGATAAAGGATATAAAAAACATTAAATAGAATAAAAGACAATAAACCAAAGTAAAATACTAAATTCGACACTAAAAGAAAAAAATAGCAAATAACTTTATTTGGGATATAACACACACACAAATTATACTGAGCATCTGGACAGACAGGAAAACTGGAAGACGGGGCAGAATGTCAGGTTAAGTTAAAAGCCTTCCTGAACAGAAGAGTTTTAAGTTTTTTTTAAAAGACTGAATGGAGTCAGCTGATCTCATGAATTTAAGGAGGTCATTCCAAAGTCTCGGCACTATACAGCTGAATGCCCTGTCACCAATAGAGTTCAGGTTAGTGTGGGTCACAGCAAGATTGGATTGCCAGAATCAGAGGGCCTTAGTGGGTGAACAGGAGCATAGCAATGGAGAAGGTCACTGATGTAATCTGGTGCGAGGCCATTTAAAGCTTTGTAGGTTAACAACAGAATTTTATATTCAGTCCTGTAAGACACAGGGAGCCATTGGAGGCAAAGGAGGATGGGTGTTATATGCTCATTGTTGCTGTTTTGGTTTTAACATTGAAATAGAGTTGAGTATTACCTGCATAAAATTGATAACTCAGTCCATAGCTACAAATGACATGCCCAAGGGGAAGCATGTAGATACTGAAGAGCAGAGGGCCAAGAACATAGCCCTGAGGAACACCTTGTGTAACTGGTGCTGAGCTGGATCTGCTGTTACCAAGACACGTGATTTGCCTGTCAGTCAGACAGGACTTAAACTACTGAAGGGCAGTTCCAGAGATACCCAGCATGTTTTCCATTCTGGACAGTAGAATGTCATGTCTGACAGAGCCAAATACTGTATTGAGGTCTAACAGAATTAATACACTGGTTTGTCCAGAATCTGCTGCCATAAGCAAATTATTGGTTACCCGAACTAGAGCAGTTTCACAGCTGTGCTGCGCCCTGAAACCAGACTGAAAAGTTCCATCAAATTATTAGAAGTAATTGGTGAGTTGGGAGGCTACAACATTCTCAAGAAATCTAAGATAGAAAAGGTAAGTGAGAAATAGGCCGAAAATTGTTAAGATTGTCAGCATCAAAATCAGAATTTTTTAACACTGGGGTTACAGAAATGATTTTAAAAGTGGCTGACACAAAGCCAGTGTCAAGGGATTATATTTATTATTGTCGTAACAGTCAGATTATGTTATGAAGGCAGGCTTTAATTAGTGTGGTGGGGATGGGGTCCAGTACACAGGTAGTCGGCCTCATCTTACAAAGCAGGACATTAACAAATGCAGTTGTGACTGGTGAAAATTTAGAAAAAAAGCTTGAGGATTCAGTGACCTTTTCTTGAAGTGATGTTACTGGCCCAGCACACCGTAGTGTAGAAAATCACACTGGCCTTCACAAACGTTCAGAACGTATAAAAGATACCACTACCCGGAACACAGCATCTTAAGAAAAAAAAGTCTGCTTTGACCTTTCTTATATAACTCCACTGTATTACTAGACCAGTCCAGCCTGTCATTTATGTGTACCTCCAAGTACTTGTGGCCATGCTCCACCTCTAAATCCACTCCTGGAATAGTGACGGGACATAGAGGCACTTTAGTGTTGTAAAAGTCAATAACCAGTTTCTTGGTTTTGCTGATATTAAGTTTTTTAAATGCCTTACAGGCCCCAATGCTTTAGTTAACTTTTTGCAACACCTGTGGACTACTTAATGGATTCTTCAGTCACTGTTTCGTGGAGTGGCATTGTATTAGACTGTGCTCCTACTTGCCATTCCTTTTGTAGTCTTTCAGTTATTTTGAAATTACTCCATTAATTTTTGTTTTACCTTTTTGATTAATGTTTTGTATTTTATTTAGGATTTTGGCTTTCTTTGGCTTTGTTGATGTCAGTTTGGATTTTTTAAAAATTATTAAATCTTGTAAATTTCAGGTTGAATTTTTGCCCTTAGCATTACTGTTACAGTATAAAATCAATTCTTGTGCTTGGTAAAAGTTTTCAGGGGTTTCCCTCCATTTTGTTCATTTTATATTTGCTGGTAAAATATGATGATCAGTTTGTAGCTTTTTTTTTTAAATTCTTATTAGATTAAATGTGTTCTTCATTATTTGACTTTGAATTGTTAAAATTGGAAATTGAAACCGTTGTTACCAAATTTTCATAACAGAAGTATTGATTGTTGTCATCTTTGGTAAATCAGGCATCCTACTACCAGAACAAACATGAAATGCATCATTACAGATCAAATTGTGCCTTTGTACATCTTTTCTCTTTCTTACTGTTCCTCAATGTTGTTATAATTGTACAAATAATGGTTAGTTTTAGCATATTTTTTCATTTTTGTAATGGTGATGTTATGAACACTGCCATTTTAGTATACGTGGTTAATAAATGGCTGTGTGACACTGACATTATGGTAACCATCTTACACAAGATTACCTTGTGTTCTTAAAACCTTTCAAACTTTGTATAAAATAAAGGGGAGAATTGGCATGAGACCTAGTGCTTGTGTATATAATTTGGTTCTTAATCTGCTTTTGATTTTTTATTTTTTTTAGTTAGAGTTCAGTATTGAACTGTAAAATTTGGTTACTTATCTCTGCTCTTCTTTGGAGTTTGTGAACATTTTTATATTTTTTTTCTAAACTATTTTATCATTATTCTGCCAACACTATTTTGTGTTCCTGTTGATGGATAGTTGCCAACTCTTTGAGCCTATTTAGCATCACTGCGGTCATATGTTTGCAATTGCTATGTCTTTTGCCAGCCAGGTGGCAGCTTGCACCCTCTTGGCCTGCATGTAAAAAATGGTGGAACATGATTCCTGGAATCTGTGCGTTGAATCAAATACAATGCCGTTGTTTTTTTTTTTTGTTTTGTTTTTTTGTGTTATGAGACAGGGAAATTATATTAGATTAAGGGTAGACTTTTTCTATGCTTATGGTCTTTTTTTTGTTTTTGGCCCTATTTCCTTTTAAAAAATCTTTTTTTCTGAGTTGTTTTAGTATAATCTATGAGCCTTTTGGCTATTTTCCTAAAGCTGTAACAGCTTCTAGTTTACTAATTCTGCTTCATTTAAGTAACCTTCTGGAATATCCTTAAAAGAAGACCAAAATAAGATTTCTGACATTCTCCTTGTTGCCTGAAAGGACTTGCAAGGAAAGTTTCTCAAGGTTACAACAAATATTTCCTTTTTGAATCTTTTAGTATTATCCCCAGTCCAACTTATTCCTAAATTAAATTTCATTTTTCTTTTACTGTTATCCAGTCCATATCTCCTTTCTTTTTTTATTGCACACTTATGTGCTCAATTGATGAATTATTGTTTTATTGCTGTTGACGTTTCTATCATTTTGTTGCATCAACTTACTTTTAGCCCACCCCAAGTTCTCTTTAAGTGTATTCCTAGTTTTCACAGTTTCTTTTTTTGTTTTGCCTTTTTATAAATAATTTAAACTTGTTACACTTACTACAAATATTTTACAGTTTTTCTTAAAACTTTATGGCTCCTATGAAACATTACTTATTTATTGCTATTATCCTAATATTTAGTTATTTGTTTAATTTCCTTTTATATATCTAAAACCTTGTATAATGTAATGTCTTGTCATTACCTTGTCGTTTTAGTTTTTTTCTTTTTGATTTGCATTCACAAGTCCTAAGAAAAATACTGTATTTGTATTACTATATGACAAAACTGATGAAGCCCCAGTTTCCAGGTACAATAGAAAGGTAGGTGAAAATGAAGGAACTTAAAAGAACTGGAGAGGAAACTGAAGGAACTTAATTGAACCCAAGAGAAGCAAAATTGCCAAAAAGAACATTGTCCTCACAACTTCCTAAACTTCATTTTGTACACTGGGCCTCCTCACCAAGAAAGTCTTTACCTGGGCTCCTCTCCCAACTTCGTCTTCTGAATGCAAAGGTGGAAGACTTATAAGACTTCATCCAGAAGTACTTTGAATGCCATGCCTGACTTCCAGGAGTTATGTCCAGCTCATCGTTCATTACACAGAGGCTCATGCAAACATGTTATTTTCAAAATGCTCCTGTGGGAAGTTGGGGTATTGCAGCCAAATATTACTGCTGCTAGCTAAATAAATTGTGTTTGCTTCAAGAGAGACTACATCCCAATGACACAGGAATAAAGATGTTTAGCCTTATCTAGAAGCATTTATGTGCTTTAATTCTACATCTGACTGCTTGGAATTTAGTAGTTAAGTAAAAATCTATAGTGGAAAAATCACTAGGTGCATTTTCTGTCTTTGTAGAGTGACCATAATCCCCAAATTTGTCAATTAACATCACAATCTTGGTGATCACAATTCTAAAGATGATAAAAAATAACTCAAAGTTCTACCATGCTTGGAGAGAATGCATATCCTTAACCAACAGTAGGTGGAATTAAAAGATTGGAACTGGCAGGATCTTTCTGTGTAGTGAGATTTTCCTGTGAAGAAAACACAGTAATGTGCACAATAATGCATTTTAGTCTATCTTTGGGTGTAAGGTATGCAATATTTCATATTACAAAATAAATGCATTGCTGTCCTCCATGATGAAGTTAATTAGAGTCATACATTGAATTTTGAATTGTGGTCAACAGATTATGTGCATTATGCAGTTGTAGAAAATGTCATAGGCAAATCTAGAAGTGTAAATGAAGTTTAAGGAAGCAATACTGTTTGCTTTCCACTCCAGAAAACCTTCCAAACCTCCACAAAACTCTTATTGATGGGCTTTGCAGTTATGATTTGCTATAAAAGCTTCTACTCACTAGATACTTGGAGCATGTCTACTTTACAGCATTTCCACAGTGTTGGGGAAATACTCAAAATCAAGATCACAGTTATCAAAATGGACATCCTTTATTACAACAAGCCTGAGGGAGCCTGTCATGTGCATAAATCAGTTCACCTTGACAAGAATACAGTAATCCCTCCTCCATCGCGGGGGTTGCGTTCCAGACCCCCCCGCGATAGGTGAAAATCCGCGAAGTAGAAACCATATGTTTGTATGGTTATTTTTATATATTTTAAGCCCTTATAAACTCTCCCGCACTGTTTATAAATATTCCCCGCAGCGTTATACAGCATAATCCCTTTGTATTCTCTTAGATATTAGGTAAGATTCATTGAAATTATGTATATAAACACACACTGTTTATATACAGTAAAACCTAAATATTATTTTAAAGATATTGAGTGTCTCCGATATCACATATGTTACAGCCATTACGATAGACAGGTCACCAGCAATAAATACGTACATTGCAAGAAAAATAGTATACAGTAAATGT
>JANRMT010062803.1:10760832-10801390 GCA_026402145.1 Polypterus bichir lapradei
ATACAGTTACATATGAATCCAGATCAAACAAAGCAGAACAATATTTCTAAAATATATATAAAAAGTAATTATATATATATATTTTTTTTAATATGAATATATTGCCTGAATCTTCCATATATTTTATTTGCATATTTATACAGTTACATATGAATCCAGATCAAACAAAGCAGAACAATATCTCAAGTTACATATAACTATAGGTCAAAAAAAATGGAAAACAACTCAAAGTCAATTGTGAAGGTTGAGTGTCTTTATGTTTTATAGGGTCATTATTGTTAAAATATATATACTGTATATATTATAATGTAAAAATATATATATATATGTTACATAGTTTACTGTCAAATAATACAAAGAGTATGCAACACGTGTTTCGCCCTTATTTGGGCTCATTGGGCGTACACACTCAACTGCACCCCTCGCGGGGATCGAACCTCGGACGTCAGCATCAGAGACGAAGCCCCTTTACGCTGCACCACGGCATATGGTTTGTTTTATTGGACAGCCTGGAGATCAGAGTAAGTGCATTCATAGCAGAATATATATAATTTTCAACTTTTTAGTCTTGGGTTTGTTTTTTGTTTTTTTTTGTTTTTTTTCAATCAGTATGCTGTTGCTGGAATATATGAATTTCCCCTTGGGATTAATCTATCTATCTATCTGCCTGTCTATCTAGTATCATTTTGTAATCAATATTTTAACAGTTCCTTTAATATTTCTATCCGTTACTAGCTCCATCTATTGGTGAAATCTTTAACTATTCTTCATTGGAAAATTTCATTTCTTAAATGACATGGATTAATTGATCAATTAGTGAAACTGATTATTGATTCATGTATTGTCATCAGAAGTGAGTAAGTCTGCAAAATTTCAAGTCATTTGGATAATAGGAAGTGGGTTAAATATTAAATATCGATTACAAGATTTGTACAGGACAAAAAAAAGTTAAATTTAAAAGAAGCGTGGTAATAATAATAATGAAATCAGTTCATTAAAATAGTATTTGATGTGCATAAGGTAACCTAAAACACATATGCAACCCTGTGGTGGGCTGGCACCCTGCCCAGGGATTTGTTCCTGCCTTGCGCACTATGCTGGCTGTGATTGGCTCCAGCAGACCCTTGTGACCCAGTGTTAGGATATAGCGGGTTGGGCAATGACTGACTGACATATGCAACCATACAATAAAACTCTGTAGCCAATTGTTAAAATCCCCAAATTCAATATTAGGTGAAAGGGTGGCAGTTTAGAAATCTCACTTTTAGTTGTGACTAGTTAAGAGTTCAGATCTAACCATTAAAACAATTACTAAACTATATACTCCAAAGGGAAAGGGGTGCCTGGATATTATTCTACAGTATAACAGATTTTGATGGGGGTGCTGCAAAATTCAGTATTATTTAATAAAGAAAGTAAGGTGCATAGATAAAGACAGAGATGGAGACCATACATAAAATTAATACATCAATCTCGCTGAAGTAAAAGATTAACTGATGAGCTAATTGCTTGACAGACACGGCAAGGTTCAGCAAAACTGAGAGGCCTGGGCAATGGAAAAAAAGTGTGCTCACCCTCAAAATGTGTCATTGAAAATTCTCTGTGGGATTTGCATTCTTCAGGGTAAAGCCTAGCTTTTGAGACAAGAGGGGAGGATCAAAGATGGAGTATCATAACTCATTTGCTTATGTTTTCAATTTAATATTACAATTAAATCAGAGTGAAATCCAGTGCACACTTTAGCAGGTGTTATTTATGGTAGATGGTGTGAATGAAAATTGTATCCTATATGTGTTGGGCAGATCTTTGCCATTTTTAAAGTTCTCCTTTTTTCCTAATTGTCTATGAAAAATAAGCTTGTAAGACATAAAAAAGCTCCTTTAGATATCACACAGCTAATGGAGTACCACCCTGTCCTTTTGAGCTGTACAGTATGTGAGATGACACAGGCTATGATGGAAATAATGATGGTTCTTAAATTTTAAAGAATACAAGCAGTGATGAACTTATACATCAAGGGAAAATGTTTACTCACTTAATCGACTATCAGAGAAGAAACAAATCTAAAACAGAAAAGGTGTTTTAATTCTTGGAACAATAAAAGAAAAAGCAAATATAACTAATGAAGATTGTGCCATTTTGCAGTAGAGAGAAGTATATGACTTCAGCCTAGATGTTTTATTTTTAGTGTTTGTATATACATGCACAGAGCCGGACTTTTTATTAAAATCAGCTTATTTAGGCTACCCCTTGAAAGAACAGTCTAGCCACCTAGACATAGCTGGAGAAAAATAGTTATGTGACATTTTCTCCCTTGAACATAAAAGTCAGTCATTTTCCAACTCGCTATATCCTAATACAGGGTCACAGGGGTCCACTGGAGCCAACCCCAGCCAGCGCAGGGCATAAGGCAGGAACAAACCCTGGGCAGGTTGCCAGTCCACCGCAGGGCACACACACACCAAGCACAATTTAGGATCGCCAATGCACCTAACCTGCATGTCTTTGGACAGTGGGAGGAAACCGGACCACCCGGAGAAAACCCACACAGACACAGGGAGAATATGCAAACACCACACAGGGAGGACCCGGGAAGCGAACCCAGGTCTTCTTACTGTGAAGCAGCAGCGCTACCACTGTGCCGCCCTGAACATAAAAGTCATTTAATGAAAACGTATCTCTTCATCTGCTAAGTAAAACAAAACCAAATGTGTGCCTGCCTATGTCATTACACAGTAATAAGAGAACAAGAAATATGTGTCTGCCTGTGTAATTACACAGTAATAAAAGATGCTTAATCTTGCTTTTCTTGTGAGTGATATACTATGGAAGCAAGTCTGGAAGATCAGTGGGGACTCTTTTCCTATTTACCTTCAGCTTGAATATACAGTAGATAGAAAATTAGCATGCCACAAAAAATTTAATTCAAAGTTTTATAATAAGAAATTCCAAACTCATGTAAAGTATGTTTCTTGTCAGTTAGCTTGATAAGCAGTTTTAGGTTAGATTACATTCTTCTATACTGACTTTGTAGCATAATTACTAATTGCTAGAATTCTGCTACCTGTTTCACTTTTTGTTGTAGCTTTTTGGGTTTAGTTCTTCAGTTTGGTTGGGTTTTTGTTTTTGCAGTGTTGTGTGTCACTGATCATGTCGTTAGAATACACCATGTGTTTTCATGAAGCTGGCATTGTCAAGCATGTGTGCCTTGGTCTTAAGTAATAGACATAAATGTAAAAAATAATTTTAATTCAAAAAGAAAAAGTATGACAGAAGAGTCTTTAAGTTGTACTAAAATAAGTTCTACTGAACACAACCTGCCAGCAGTTCCCTCCATTCTGCCTTATTCCTATGCCTCATCTGTTTCTTCAATCAATGACTATTTTGTCTCGTTATGCCAGGTATATTTGCTGTATCTGCAACTACAGCCACTTTTGCTTTTTTTCTCCTTAGGTTGATCCATTCATTCTTGAGTGCCATCTCTCTAGTCTTTCTAGAGCTGTTCATATCATTTACAACAAATATTTAGCAACTTGAACTCACCAAGCCACTTCCCAGTGGTGTTTTTGCTTTCCCTGTGATGTGACAACTATATTCTTCTGCTTGGTGCCTCATCCTATAAATTTTTTGCAGTCACTATTGTCACAAAAACGACAATAAGACATCATAAAGGTTTGTGGCAGCCACCCATATAATATGCATTGGTTGCAAAAAGGTATTTTCAAAGATAGCGAGTTGTTTACAAGACTTCAAAACAGAACTGTAGTATATAGTCAAAATGGCAGCATTAAAGGCCAGTGTAGGAAGTGACGTCTTCGGAGCTGGAAGTGGAAGTGATGTTATCAGAGGCAGGACTGGAAGTGATGTCAACAGGGGCACCAGAACCCTGTTGGATTTCCTGAGAATGGTCTGTAAGATATCGAGAAAGACAGTTAGTGCACCCTGCAGCCCCCTGGCCAGACATGGAATTGGCATTATTCAGGACCTTTAGTTGACTCCTACTCACACGTATGTGACACTGTCCACACTGGATTCAGAAAATATCCAGACCCATTAACATTCTGTGCACTTTATTGGGTTGTAGATTTAATTTTAAATGGATACATTTGCTATTGTTGCCCATCAATCTACACTCAGTAACCCATGCTGACAAAGTGAAATCATGTTTTCAGAAAGCATGAAAATTTATTAAAAATCAAAAACTGAAATCTCTTATTCATGTAAGTATTCAAGCCCTTTCCTGTGCCACTCCAAAGTGTGGTCAAGGGCAACCTGTTTGCTTTAATTTCCTTGAGATGTGTCTAGAACTTGAATGGAGTCCACCTGTGACAAAATGAATTGATGAGATATTGTTTAGAAAAGCACACTCCTGCATATAGAAGGTCAGAAAATTCACACTTCCTATTAGGATAAAAATCAAACAATGAAGTCCAAGGAACTCTCTGTAGACCTCCATGATAGGCATTGATCAGGGCAAGGGTATAAATCCATCTAAAGGTTTGAGTGTTCCAAGAGCACAGTCGCCTCAAAAATTGTGAAATGGAAGAAGTTTGGAACCACCAAGACTCTTCCTGAACTTGGCCACCCTACCAAACTGAGTAACCAGGAAAGAGGAGCCTTGTTCCAGGATTTGACCAAGAACCCAACAGTCACGCCAACAGAACTTCAGAAGGCGTGCGCTGAGATGCAATTAAGAAATACCATCTCAGCAGTACTCTATCAATCAGGCACATATGGCAGCCTATTGGGAGTTTGACACAGGGCATTTTAAAGACTCTGAAAACATGGTTTGATTAGACATAAATTTAACTCTTTAGGCAGAACTATTTCTGTCATAGACCACACATGTACTTTATGTCTTCATTGTGTAGGTTAGGCCATGACACAGACTCACTCAAGTTGGATCCTCCAGATTAGCTGCATTTAGTGTACACTCAATTGAAAACCCAGAACAGTGATCTCCATTGAACTAATTATGTGTCTTCTGAATTGGCAACAACAGTAATCAGTTAATCTGTTTTTACTTTAACATTAAAGAAGCTTTTTCTGTTGATCAGTGTCAAAAAAGGCTGAATTAAATCCACTGCCATTCAATACTGTATAACAATAAAATGTGAAAACCTCCAAGGGATGAATACTTTTTATAAATACTATATAGTGAATGTAAGCAAGGCCATCAAGTACATAAAGTAGCACTTGGAGGGAAGATAGAACTAGCAACTAGACAGCAGTGTACTTTGCAAGTATGGCAGTCCAATAGAGTGAAGTAATGTACTGTATTTTAATACATTACTAACAGATTGCACTTAAAGGATCTCTTCTGCTATAGATAAATGTAATGTATTACACACAAGAAAAGAACCTTACTTATAAACTGATGCAGCAAAAGTATCTACTCACGTCTATAAATCTCTTATTGTGATCCTTAATGATGCTATCTATTGAGTGGAATAATAGACAACAATTGAAAATTATAAATAAAATGATATATAATAATTCTGTTTGCGGTGCTTTTTGTGTCTTATAACCATCTACATTATTTTATATTGATCTTAATCTTGTTCAGATCTTTCAGTTTTGTAAAATTGACATCACTGTGAAATGTCTACCTTGCATTTGCTGTATAATGAACTGAAAGCTTAAAATCTGTACTGTGTTTATTGGCTGTTGTATTTCAGTGGCTGTGTCATGTCATCCAATAAAAATAGCTTGAAGCAAAAAAAAAAAGAATGAGTCATAGGACCTGCATCTATGATTTTCTGAATTATGACCATGAAGTATGTCTACTGTATATCTATTTTACACATATTGCAACTGCTAAAGGGTACGCAAATGAAGAAAGCCATAAATGAACAACAAAATCATTGCCCATGGCTGCCTTGCACAGATCACTTTTTTAAATATCTTATATCCTTTCAGCAGAAAACCTTCAGAGCTTTATAGAGTCCATATTATTAATCTCTAATTCCTCTTGTGGGGATTTCTGGGATAGCTAGCTTCTATCAGGCACAGAACATAGTCCATCTTTTGTCTGTCTTATTTAACAAAGTAGGTCTTCTTCCAAGCATTGGTGTAATTTTAAAATAACTTGGGTAGTGGCATAGACAGGAGATCATCAGTGGTTCTGATCCAGGTCATAGCAGTCAATTCAGGGTGAAAGTCTAAGGAATTCCATCTTTTTTGGGTTCTTCAAGGAGCTAGACATTCTGACTGAAGAAAGAAACTACTATGCTGTCTGAGACATCTGGAGTGCTCCTGCTGTCTTATTTCCAAGCCAACATAGGAAAGTCAACATGGAAAGGATGGGGAAATCAAGTACAATGTACGTACCTGATCCCTGCTTTTCTGGAACCATATCAAAACTCAGCTTTCCATCACACCACTTTACATGAACTGTAGGGCACTCGTATTAAACTGAGATAGTACTTGTTTGTGTAAAGTACTAGAAACCACTTAATCAGGAATCTTTACTTGTTACCATCCAGTTAAAAAAAGTATTGCCAGCAACAAAGGTAAATTTCTTTCTTATCTGATAGTAATTTAACTTCACCTTACTGAGAAGCAGAAGCAGTCTTCTATGAACTGTACATTGTTAATCTACGTGGCAAGGTGGGGTACCATTTTCTCTCCTGCCTTCTCTGATGGGAAGAAATATGGCAATAACCTTTAGTAATAACTGCTAAAATGGTACCATTTTTGAACAAGCTTATGTACAATTATTTCACATGCTGAGTTGCATGACTCCTTTTTTGTTTTTGACAATCATAACTGCAGTCTTTCTATAAAGTGCATAGCTCTTCACTAATTACATATTGTTGATGCCTAACACTGAATACTTCTATGAAAACCTGCAGATTAAACCTGAATATTATTATAAGTGAAATATGTCAGAGGTCAAAAGAGCGTGTAACATGCATGAGCATTTGGATTGTCTAATTATTTTAATTTATTTCATTTTTGAATACACTACAATTTGAGGGCACTTCAGCACTTACTGAAATAGCCTCACAGCTTCAGAATACTGGTTTGAAATTAGAGCATGGTCCCTGTCTGCATGGAGTGTGTTTCTTTGTTTGTGATGTGTGTGTAATAAGTTAGCCTTCCATGTTAAGGGTATTGCACATGCAATAATGATTTGCTATATTAAAATCTTAAAGGTTTTGTATATTAACTTGAATGTTAACTATGTGTAATAATGAAGCCTACTAATTTAAGAATTTTGGCCAGAATGCTGTGCAATTTGAAACAGGAAATGGGAAAAAAATGGCAGTTATCGAATCTGAGTAGTAAAGGGTTTAAGAAGTGTTTCGATTTGTGAGGGTTTAACAGGTGTTTCAAAATGTTTTATTGTGAAAAAGTATATAGAGGTACATTATGCAAGTATCTATCAAAACTATACAAATTTTCCATTATGAGCCAAGTTGGCTGTAATGCCCATTCCTACATCCAAATCAAGATTAAAAGTCCAGTTTAATCGCTGCCTGCAGCAGTTATTACCAACATATGGGTGGGTGCCACTTTTAGACTTAATGCAAAAGCTTGCACAGTACAGGTAACCTGTTATTTACATTAGTTTGTGGTTCCTCTTATAGTCTTCATATGTGTATACTGTTTCTCCTTGTGTTGTATGTTTTGTTACACTACATATACAGTATAAACTTATATTATTAAAAAACACTATATCCCTGTTCTGTTCAAAGAGCAAGAGAAAATTAGAACCACTGGAAGAAAAGATGTACTGTAAAGAATAAAATATAAACAAAGCAAGGGTCTGATCCAGAAGAACAAAAAAACAGTAATTTCCAAAGCCAAAAACTGTGAGACAAGAACAAAGTTACAAAGGATTGCGGAGTTCAAAATCAGTAAGACATGAAATACTAATTAACCAAATTCATGCGCAAGAAGGGATCTGGAATCCAAATAGTCAGATAAGGAAGTGAACCTAACCCTATTATCTTGATAAGTAATGACTGACAGGATCACGACCTTTGAAGCCACGCCCCTTACTGGACAAAACCCAGCAATTTAGCACAGCTGAACAAAAAACAAAATGGTGTCAGAAAACGGCTCAAATCAAAAATGAACTTTGAGATGAATATTGGATCAAAAATCAAATCAGATTTCACGGTGTTGAAAACCCCATAATGATATGCAGCTCGATACTAGAACAAGAAAATAATCTGACAATAATTTACAAAAAATCCTAGGATCATGATAGTCCCAAGGGGCTTACTACTTGAGCTCATTTGTCATTAAACATATTTTTCTTGCTCACATTTCTCATCCATTTTTATGCTTTTATCATGCAACTCGGTCTTGCAACCTGTCCTGGTAGCACCAAGAGAAAATGGAGAATAAATCCAAATTAGAACAACGAACTGTTCCAGATTACATACACTGGCAATCCCACACTTACTCTCCACACCAAATTAGAGACACCAGTCAATTTAATCTGCACATCCTAGAGATCAAGATGGAAATCAGAATACTGAGGGAAAATGATGAGAACTCAGGAATACACAAATGCCAGGCTATTTTAGAATCACCAACGAACCACCAGCCTGTCTCAGGGTGTAAACTGGAGTACCTGTAGTGCAAATACAAACACAGAAATAATATGCAAGCTCCACACACAGACACACACTGGACCAGTTTACAGTAGTTGGAAAGCAGTCAAAACCCTGATGACCTGTTGCTTTCCATCATGAAGCTGTTAAATGATATCTTCTCTGCTGCACATGCACTAGGAATGTTAAGTAAGCTGGTGTGATACAATGGCAGTGACGGAGTGTGCAACTCTGTTTTATGAGTGAAGCTTGTTTAATATTTCATTCATTTTTGTTACATTTGACTTAACTTCACTATATGGGAAATACCAAGTCTATATCAGTCCATTGATCTATCCAGTTCAGGGTCACGCAAGATCAAGAACTACCCAGCAGTTATATATGCATACTGTATTTATTAACTTTATTTTTACTAAGTTTCTTAACCTCTATTATTATTAATATTAGTATATGGTAATGTATACAGTATGTACATTATTAAGCTTGAATGAACTGAATACATAATGTATTGCGACTGCCGTATGTAGAGGTATTTAGCCACAAATAAGGCCATATTAAATTACATTATAAGTCATTCTGTATTTTAAAGTGTTTCAAAACCTCTTGGCCTCAGAAATTCCAGAGAAAATAGACATCTCATTGTGTAAAGCAAAGTAGCTTCTGTATTGATTTTACATTTTCCATGACATACTGTAGAGTTCGCATGCTAATCTGAGTGTTCTTATGTGGTTCCTTTATTAATTATAAACCCTAATAAATATAAAGATGCTTTCAAATTAAATTCACAAATCAAAACTGGAATATAATGTATTTCAGATAAAATCACATACTGTGTGGTCAAGAAGATGGGTTTGGACCATCTGGTTTGGATTTTCTAAAGCCAATGTCACATTAGAAACAATCTAGAAGAGAACAGGCCATTCAACCCAACAAAGCTTGCCATTCCTATCCACTTAATTCTTGTAAAATAATTTCAAGTCTAGCTTTGAAAGCCCCTAAAGTCCTACTCTCTAAACATACTACTTGGTTGCTTATTTGATGTGTCTGTGGTTCTCTGTGTAAAGAAAAATCTCCTATTGTTCGTGCAGATTTTACCCTTCACAAGTCTCCAACTGTGTCCCCTGTGTTCTTGATGAAGTCATTTACAATCTCGATATACTGTACTAATTCTCTTCATAATTTTAAACACTTAATTATGTTTTGTCTTAATCTTTTTGCTTAAACTAAAAAGGCTCAGCTCTTTTAATCTTTCATCATAACTCGCCCTCTGTAGCCCTAGAATCAACCTAGTGACTTTTCTTTGGACTTTTTCTAATGCTGCTATGTCCTTTTTTGTAACCTGGAGACCAAAACTGCACACAGTACTCTAGATCGGTGAAAGGCAACCTTTTTCGAGTTGCGGCGCACTAAGTCCAAAAATTTTCTTTTGTGGCGCACCTGAGGGACTGCCCATAAATAAAGTTGTGACGACACAATCTATGGCCAATCGCCAATAAAAACAGTTAATTTTACAAGTTTGAAAGACATTTTATTAATAAAGGAATCAAAGGATAAATCTTAAATTTAATTAATGTGAACGTTGAGATTGTTTTTCAGCACATATGAGATTGATGCGAGGATCAATTTTCAAAAGACAGACGCGCATTTCCTTGTCGATCATTTGAAGTCTCTCGCGTTTCTTAGACTTCATTTCCATAAGTGTTCCGTTATCTGTTTTTCCAACATAAAACATTTTTTTTAAACATTATCTTTTTAATCAACCAAAACTTCAAAAACACTAGCAATTTTAACAAAATTTACAAATGTTTTCGCGGCGCCCCTAGAAAATTCACCAGTTGCCCGACAATGCTCTAGATGAAGCCTCACCATTGTGTTGTAAAGCTTGAGCATAATTTACTTGGGCTTGCACTCTACGCATCTTGTTATATAACCTAAAATTCTTTTAGCCTTTTTAATGGCTTCTGAACACTTTCTGGCAGTGGATAGTGTAAAGTCCACTACGACTCCTAAATCCTTCGCACAAAGTGTACCATAACCTTCTGTTTCCTGTGTCTGAGCCAATTCTGCATCCATCTACACACCACACTCTGAACTATCACTTCTTTAAGTTTGCAGGCACACTTCTTTTAACCTGATATTCCTACTTCTTTTAGTATGATATTTCATGGCTTCTAATAGTTGGGCTGCGGTGGGCTGGCAACCCTTCCGGGGTTTGTTTCCCGCCTTGCACCCAGTGTTGGCTGAGAATGGCTGAAGCAAACCCCCGTGACCCTGTAGTTAGGATATTGCGGGTTGGATAATGGATGGATGAATAATGTTTGGGTATGCCAGACTTGCACCAAGCCATGTCAATTTACATGATTGAAAATCAATGGACAGGTCACATCATGGCCCTAAACTCAGAATAAAACTGCTCCATATCATTCTCCCAATGTGCAATATAGACCTTAAATCAACCAGTGCAATTTGTATATATAACAAGTACAGTTTTTATATTTTGTAAAGTACTTTTATTACTATTGTTTATTATTATTTTCTCTCTTCTTGTCTTTTTAACTCTTATGCCTCACACTGAGTCGACTGCACCTTTAATTTCGTTGTTCCTTTGTAAAAGTGACAATGACAATAAAGATCTATCTATCTATATATCTATCTGTCTACATTTAGCAATTGCATGCTGACCTTGCAGCACAGTTGCACTCACCCTTTTTTGTGACAGCCAATAATGTGTGGTCTGATGGTAGCCAGTGTTGTACATAGGGTTAACAGGCACTTTGAGCTTATCCACAAACTCTGCCCTCTTTTTCTTTTTTCCATTCTGTCGTGATACGTCAAACAAGACATCAGAAAGACGATCATCTGCTTTCTTAATGTGGTTCAATTGCTTTATTACATGCATTGCACTTGCAGGTGAGTATTCATTGGTTGTCAGCTATCATGCTCACAAGTCTGTCCCTATGATTAATTGACAAATTTAAAAATGGATTTTGTTGGAGTGAATCGAGGATTAGTTATAATGAGTCTCTGAGTATTTCACATTATGTTTCACTGGAGCACACCAGTGACTGTCTCTGCTAAGATTTCAGTGAAAAAGAGGAGGAGGAGAGGTTGGGAGCATGCACTGATACAGCGCATTGCTGCACTCACCACACGAAAAAAACACATCAGGATCCCAAATTAGGACCCAAGTGTAGTTGTGCAATGGGAGGCACCTCAGCACCTAACTAGTTCAAATAGGAATGGAACAGAGTGAGGTTTTTTACAGTGACTGGAGTGCCAATCATAAAGAAAGACTATGACTTAAAATCACTGTAAAGCTGCATAATGTGACTTGGCCTTAAGGTGAAACTCTATAAAAACAAGGTAAAGCGTAAAATGTCAGTTTGCACAACCTGTTTAGAGATTTTTTTTTCATTATTTATTTCTGTGTTTTCAAATTTATGATACTTGGCTTATCTTGCTTACTAGGGTCTTACTATTTCAAAAATCAAAGGAGGTTGATAATTCATGACTTTGAAAGAGCATGGCAAATTGATGTGATGGGCATGGTCACATGATCAGTGTATGTTGTTAAGAGGGTGTGGTCAAAGGGTGTTTCTGTACATTTATGAACGCAAGCCAACAAAGTGATAAAATGACTAGCTCTTCTAATTCATTTGGGAAAATTGATACTTTAATGCTCATTGTTGCTTTCTGTTTGTTTCAAGTTTTTAATCTTATTATTGTATGTTGGTACTTCATCTTCTGTGAAAACAAATAACCATCTTAGGCAAGTTCAAGTCTTTCTCTGATTATCAGGTTACTACCGCCGGTTTGTTCCACAGTTTTCCGAGAGAATGGTTCCCTTGACTAATCTAATAATGAAGAGGACCCTGAACAACGTGGTATAGGATGCTAACGCAGAAACTGCATTTGGTGACTTAAAGAAGGCCCTCATGTCGGCATCAATCTTATAGGCTCCTAGCTTTTCTTTGCCTTTCATCCTCCACAGTGTCGAGCACCCCATCATGTTCATGAGCCTGAAACTGTTGGAATGGGAAACCAAGTGTGCGGCAGTGGAATGGGATGCCTTGGCAATTAAATGGGCGATTACTCAGCTGAGGTATTACCTCTTGGGCCTTGAGTTCACCCTGGTTACAGATCATGCACCTTTACTGTGGATGGCCCTACACAGGGAATTGAACCCGTGGGTCACAAGGTGGTTTTTAGACCTACAGCCATACAAGTTTTCGATCATTTATCGCTGGTGCTCTCTCCAAGCCAATACTGATGTTCTTTCTCAGGTTCATAACCTCTCGGTCATAAATGCCTGACCCAACGGGTCTGGGCTGCGGTGGGGTGGGGGGGTAGGGGGATTTGTATCACACACATGTGCATTATCACTCAGAAATATATAAATATATGTACAAAAAGAATATTTACAAAGCCGTCAATATTCGTAGCTGCTCCTTCAATGGCTCAGCAGTGCTTAATCCCACCTTTCCTTTAGGTCCACTGACAATCCTAATTGGCCAGCAACTCCTTAAATATCACTGGCAATTTTATCCAGCCAACCTGCCACCCCCGTCTACCCGACGTACCTATCCAGGTAGACACTGGAATAGTCACGCATCGAGTAATTTGGACATGCTGTGAGGATAAGAGCGTGTTAAACTGAACAAATGCGGAGGAGCCCATACTGGCCATTATACTGGTTCCACATGTGCCCAGACTCACCACCCCTTATAGCGCTCACCTGCTAGACAGCCCTGTGTTCCTGTGGCAGTGCCTTAAACACACAACAGGTAAGCGCCCTTCCTTTACCCTGCCATACATTTACCCTTATAAATAACGCTGTTCAGTTTAAGGTTTCTTTATACCAATAGTATAAATGATAATAACCAAAGGACCAAAAATGAACAAAAGGGCATAAAAAAGTAATTTACACATATACCAGTTTAGTGACCCTAGCTTAAACATAAAACAAAACACATAATTAAAATTTAGGAAAAATGAGAAAAATATACATAAGCCAGGGAGCAAATGCTGGCTACTAAATGTTTGGTACAGGCTATACTATGGAACTTTCCTAGTTGGTTTTCTCTGCGTATGGGGAAGGATCTACAGCATGTTTTACATTCTTTGTTTGGGAGATCTTCTCCTTCACCTTCTAATTGCAGTTGGTACTGCAGTTTCCACTTCAGGATTTCTACATACAGTGTCCTCAGTTACTATCAAAGTTACAGCTGCTGAGGAAATGTTCAGTATTGTTTCTTCAACCTTCCACTCCAACACTGTTGCCCGTTGAAGTAAAAGGTATCACTCCAGCCTTTGTTATTGCCACATCCTAGGTTATCATATCCCTGCTTGAGAGATCAGAAGGTACCACCAGGCTAAGCAGTGAGCTTGATAGAGAGAGCCTAGATATGGGGTGTTTTAAAGGAAGCGATGGACGTCTTGCCATTGGTTTCTTGGGTGCACTTAAGTTAATCCTTTTGGTTGACAATTGGTGCAAAATTTTCCCCATCCATGCTGCCCAACACTGATTACTTGTCCTCTGTCCCTGAACAATTATTTAGATCGTGCCTCACAGGGACATCTCTGGGGTATCACTTGGTGATTGATTATTTTTCAGATTAGGCGCAGAGGCATTGCAAAGATTCCCTGTTAGGAGGATAGAAGCACATTGGAGGATATTAAGAGTGTCTGACAGTGGATTTTTAAGTCAAGGACTTGTGTTCCAGACATAGGAAAATGGGTAATACCAGTCTGTGTGACACAGGCAGGTGCTTAAGATGGCGTCACAGGGTCAGGTGGGTGAAGTACACCCTTTTGAATGTGCCTTGGCAATAAGGGTTAATAGTTTCCTTTTTTCCTGACTCATTTCTTTAACTATTTCCCTGTTAGTATATTTGTTTGAAACTTACAATGATATTTTGGGCATATAAATGTTTTGTATTTTTAAACTCCTGATTATCCTGATAGTTGGGAATCTGTCAATTAGCATTATTTTCCCAAAAAGTAAATTGGTTGACAGATTGTCTAGACAGAAGCCATTAATGAAAAATTTAGTCATAGCCGAAATTATCGGCGCCCCTGGAATTTTCCCAGAAATTGCACCATTTCTCCCAGAAAATTGCTGCAATTACAAATGTTTTGGTATACACATGTTTATAAAAAACAGAGGAAAAAAAACAAATCTGACATCATTTCACACAAAACTCAAAAACCGGGCTGGACAAAATTATTGGCACCCTCAACTTAATATATGGTTGCATGCCCTTTGGAAAAAATAACTGAAATCAAGCGCTTCCTATAACCATCAACAAGCTTGTTACACCTCTCAACTGGCATTTCCGACCACTCTTCTTTTACAAACTGCTCAAGGTCTCTCAGATTTAAAGGGTGCCTTTTCCCAACAGCAATTTTGAGATCTCTCCAAAAGAGATCTGTTCAATCGGATTTAGATCCGGATTCATTGCTGGCCACTTCAGAACTCTCCAGCACTTTGTCTTCAACCATTTCTGGGTGCTTTAAGAGGTATATTTGGAGTCATTGTCCTGCTTGAACACCCATGACCTCTGTCGCAGACCCAGCTTTCTGAGACTGGGCCCTACATTGCGCCCCAATACCTTTTGGTAGTCTTCAGATTTCATGATACCTTGCACACAGTCAAGGCATCCAGTGCCAGAGGCAGCAAAACATCCCCCAAAAATCTTAGAACCTCCACCATGTTTGACTGTAGGTACTGTGTTCTTTTCTTTGTAGGCCTCATTCTGTTTTCTGTAAACAGTAGAATGATGAGGTTTAACCAAAAGCTCTGCCTTGGTCTCATCTGTCCACAAGATGTTCGCCCACAAGGATTTTGGCTTCCTCAAGTATATTTTGGCAAACTCCAGTCTGGGTTTTTTATGTTTCTGTGTCAGTAGTGGGGTCCCCCTGGCTCTCCTGCCATAGCGTTTCATTTCGTTCAGATGTTGATGGATAGTTTGAGTTGACACTGTTGCAGAACAGCTTGAGTATGTTTTGAAGTTTATTGGGGCTTTTTATCCACCATTCGGACTATCCTTCGTTGCAGTCTTTTATCAATTTTTCTCTTCCGTCCACGTCCAGGGAGATTAGCTACAATGCCATGTGTTGTGAACTTCTTAAATATGTTACGCACAGTGGACAAAGGAACATGAAGATCTCTGGAGATGGACTTGTAGCCTTGAGATTGTTGATATTTTTCCACAATTTTTGTTCTCAAGGCCTCAGACAATTCTCTGCTCTTCTTTCTGTTCTCCATCTTAGTGTGGCACATTCAGACACACAACAGAAAGGTTGAGTAAACTTTTCTCCATTTTAACTGGCTTCAGGTTTGATTGCTATATTGCCAGCACCTTATTCTTGCCACAGGTGAGTTCAAACGAGCATCATGCTTGAAATAAAACGATTTACCCACAATTTTGAAAAGGTGCCAATAATTTTGTCCGGCCCATTTTTGGAGTTCTGTGTGACATGATGTCAGATTTGGCTTTTTTTCTCTGTTTTTTTGTGTTGTTCCAATGCACATAAAGGAAATAAACACGTGTATACCAAAACATTTGTAATTGCAACAATTTTCTGGGAGAAATGGTGCATTTTCTGGGAAAATTCCAGGGGTGCTGATAATTTTGGCCATGATTTTACATGTTTTACTAGGATATGTAAAAATGGATGAAAGACTTAGTGGTCAGATGAAATATGAGCTTTTCACTGCAAATAAAAAGAAACACATCTTGTTTAAAAACTTGCCTCAATTTGTCAACACTGGGTCAGAACCTTCTGTGCTGTCAAACATGGTGGCGGTCACATCAGTATGTTTCTTTTCCTATAAGCAGGGACTGGGAAGTCTGCCAGCATTAATGGAGAAATGGATGGAGCAAATCCTAGGTGTCAGCTGATTGAAGAACTGAGATTGAAACAAGCAGGACAACAAGCAAAAACTACAAGGCTACTTTAAAAAGAAGAACACAAACATCCTTGAGTGAACCATTTATAGTCTCATATTGCAATGGATAAGAAAACTGTGACATGACGTGATAGCTCAACAAATTCATATCTTGAGGATATTTATAAAAAGGATGGTCAAAAATGATTTGTTAGTGGACATCAATTTAATGGTGCTAACTGATGCTTGGTGGGGTGAGTGAGATAGCGACAGTTTTTAAGGCCACAATCACAATTGTTAAAGGACTGAATTGTGCTATATAATGTAGGCAGGTAATTGTTCTATGCATTTACTAAGTACAAATACATTCTGTAAAATATGATAAAAATATAATGGCAATTTGGAGACTTCATTACAAAATAACAAAAACAAACTTATACACACATGCTATGACTCATCCTACTTGTTTCATTTTCCAAATGAATTTTAATTGCCATGGTCATTCTAGTGAATCAATGCTCCTGCAGCTGCAATGCAAAAATATTCTACCTTGAACTGAAGTTACTGTTACATAAAGAAAAAATGTTGGAACTGTTATGAAGTGCTACTTTAATGAGAGGAATTGTGATGCAAGATAAATAGCACTAAAGGAATTTATTGTCAAATTATCGAGCATGTGTGAATTCCTGTGCTTTTTAATTCAAAGACAAAATCTAGTTTATTCTGTGCAGCAGATGAAGAATAAATTGGGCCATTTTGTTTTTTTATTGGAAATCAAGCAATACTACAATATGATTTCCAAGCTAACCAACATATTTTTATTTTATTTTCTTTCCCAGGTTAAATTCTCAAAACAGTCTATTTTTGGTTATCATTCTATATTCCGTTTTCAGGAAAGAATATTTTACAGTCTGGAAAGAGTCTATTCTGAAGTACTTATGATCATTGGCCCATAGAAGAACAAAACGAAAAAGAAAAAAGAAATAAATAGACAGAAAAATAAGCTCTGAGATTCTCCAAGGAATATCTGTGCATTTACTGATCTCTAATACACAGAACATTCCCTGCATACAACCACGGATCTGTTCCAGCACTTCACACACTTGATTTCATTGCAAAGAGACAAACTAAGCTGCCATTTCCCAAATCCACAGTCCCAGACCCCTGTAGCTAATCACTGCTGAGCCTGCCTTCCCAATGCAGATTTATTCTAATAAAAAAATCGTTTGCCACTCACAGTAAAGATTATAGTCTCAATGGTTACTGTTCAGTTGTTAAACTCACCTGCATGACTGGATGCTGTTACAGTTCAAGATTTTATTTCCTCTGAGGGCTTAAATTTTTAAATCCTGTGGCCCATACCAAATATATGGCTAAACATTAGGGACAGATGTACAAAGAATTGTCACTTCCAACTTTGTCCCTATTGCATCTTTATTAAGTGGCCCGTGGCTAACTATATGTCTCTCAGGCAGCTATTTAGTTATTTTAAGGGAGAATTTACATACAGTATATTGCTGAAAATACCTCAAAAACAGTGGCTATATAGTCTTACTTTAACAGAGGTTTTTTGTGAACTTTTCAAGAATGAGGACTGAAAGTTTCAGACCTGAATCCTGAGTTTATCTTGTAGTCTGTCATGGCCTGTCTTAATTTTTGCACCAGACAAGATTTTATTGGTGTGGTTGAGAACAGGTAATAGAAGAATAACACGTTGGGCTAAAATATGTTGAGCCTATGAAAATGTTTGTTTCAATGTATACAATGAGAGTATCAAAACTGTGCACACCCTTATTTAGAACTTCAATTTAAGAAGGGAATCCTTAAACGGTTAATGTGAAATTCTTAAATGCTGGATTAGTTGAAAAATAAAAAATGTAATGTTTAAAACAATATTAGTACTTTTTTATATTTTTTACAGTAAAGATAATGCACAGTAGGTTGTAGAATACACAAACAGCATTATCAAATCTAAAATTCACTGTCTAAATGCTTTTCAGGTTCACTGCATGCTAACATAGTATTTCATTTATTTTTCACTGCTTATCTGAAACGGGGTTGCAGGGGCAACAGTTTTCGCAGTGAGGCCAATACACTCCTTTCCCCAGCCACACTTGCCAACTCATACTATGGGATCCCAAGATGTTCCCAGGCGATTTGGGAGATATAATCTCATCCCACCTGGTTGTGTCCATAAAACCTCCACAGGGAGGCATCCATATCAGATGCATGAACCACCTCAATTGGCTTCTCTCAATGCTGAAGGTCAGCAGTTCTGCTCTTAGCCTCTCCTACATGTCTGTGCTTCTCACCCCCATCTCTAAGAAATAGTCCAGCCACCCTGTAGAGAAAGCTCATTTTGGCTGCTTGTATCAGCGATCTCATTCTTTCAGTCATTACACAGCTTAAACTGCATTTCACATTATTATATACAGTGTAAGATATGACAATAATGCAACAGCACAGACACAATGGTAAGCACAGTATTTAGATTTGCCAAATACCTTAGGATACTCACTAATCACTGAGTGCACCAAGCACTGGAGTCTGCTTCAATCATTGATCTTCACTCTCTTATCTTTAATCATGCAAGCTTGCTGCTTCAGTTGTGTCTCCGTTCATGAGGAAAGTATGCCGTTTGCAGGCTTCTGCTTTTCAGCATAAATCCTCCATCAATATAATGAACCGTGATGCTCAGGCATGCTTCCATATTTCTACTCAACCACAAATCAGCTGTGGTTGCATAATGTACCACTTGTTTCAAATCCCTTACAGTTTTCTGTTTGACGTGTGGAATAAGGTAAAGGCAATGTAACTTTGGAAAAATAATTCCACAAACAGATGGCACATACTGTAGGTGTTGATCCTTTCTAAAAACCTTTGTTGTGCACAGTTTTATTCAAATCTTTGGCTTTTGACTGCTGTCATTTGAATTTGTTCTCTGCACTCTGCTGAAGACGAACTTGTGTTATATTGTATATGTGTAAATAATGGTCATCTGGCGGACCTGACATTACTTTGATTTTGTGCAGCTTGCTTAACCTTTCATTCACATTCTGTACTATATAGTTGAATTTTAGATGGGTGTATAAATGTGTGAGTGCTTAGTGCATCATTACTATTGAAAAAAAGAATTCCAAATTACAGATGGTTCTCTGCATTTTATGACTGAAAGTGACAGGTGATTTAAGTTCAACACTTCTTAAATGGCTCAGTTTTTCTCAAGAGTGCTGCAAACACAAGAGAAAATAACTCACACTTTTTTAACACTTTTTTTAGGGATCATACTCCTAAAATATGTTCAGCATGGTTGCCTGTAATTAGTCATATGATGTGAGTGCCATTAATTCATCAATGCAGTCACAAAATATATGGAATGCAGTAATCACCACTTTTCACAATTAGTATATTGTCCATCCATCGATTATCCAACCCGCTATATCCTACCTACAGGGTCACGGGGGCCTGCTGGAGCCGATCCCAGCCAACACAGGGCGCAAGGCAGGAAACAAACCCTGGGCAGGGCACCAGCCCACCGCAGGGGACACACACACACACACACACCAAGCACAATTTAGAATCGCCAATGCACCTAACCTGCATGTCTTTGGACTGTGGGAGGAAACCGGAGCACCCGGAGGAAACCCACGCAGACATGGGGAGAACATGCAAACTCCACGCAGTACACTTCACCACAGTGTACACATATTAGAGAGCAGGATGCCAAGGTGGTGTCAGGGGTGCTTGACCCTCTATCAGAAAGGAGGCAGAGGCCATGGACAGCTGGTAAGAGCTTATAGGACCTCTTAGAGAACATGAGGTTGCTGAGGTCTGGTTGCTGATTTAAGTCCTTTTAAAATGTGAAACATTATTGGCAGACACTGACAGTTGCTTTATGGCTACAAGCAGCTCTTAATTTGTGCCCAAGCTGACCACTCCATGCCTGTTCAAGTGCCTGCATTTATCAAGCATCCCAGAGCAGGAAAACAATCGTAACTGGCTTGAACATGCAAATTTGTTCCTACACTTAGGATTAGGTGTTAAAGTATTTTATTAATTTTCCTAATTTAGGAAGCTACTTCTAACTTCACAAGAATTAAAGAGACCCCATGAATTGTCTTATCTCACTCCCCACCATTACATGCGAGGTAATGTATTAAAGCAAGCTTCATTCATGCAAATCAGTCCTCACATAATGATCATTGCCCCAAGTGTGGTTAGGCACGCATATGTGAATCGCAAACAATATCACAATATTAACACAAGGGTGCACACTATCAACACATGTGTAGCTTGCATAATACCCTGAAGATATACTGTATGTGGAGCTGGATTGGTGATGACAGTGAAATGTCACACTGGAATGCTGAGCTTTTCACCAACCCCTGGAGTGTTCACATTGTACCTTACAAGCCCGGTGAAATTCAAAAAGGTAGGTGCAAACTTAGATGATCTATATATATAAAAGTCAATGTATGTGTCTATTTATGTATGTTTCAGCATTACTTCCAAACGGCTGGAGAGATTTTTGTGAAACTTGGTACAGTAGGGTGAAATCAACCCTAACCCACCCTGGGTTGGCCGGTTCTGAGTGTCAACTGGATGAAAATATACATATAAGACTGCAAAACAAGCAAATTAGTGAGACTTCATTGTTTGTTAATTTATTTGTGTTTTTTTTTAAATGATATTTTTCTCAAACAATTAAAAAAAAACACTTTATTTTCCTCCCGGGCAACGCTGGGTATTTCAGCTAGTATTGGATAAATAGACTACAAGGGGGACACAGTGCATGATCAGAAAGAGTGTACGGGTAAACATGACTTCAGAAAGAGCTCATGTCATGGTTAGTTTCAGTTTATGAGGTGTTAACCATGGCCATAACAGTAGGAAGGTGATTCTTCAGAAAGTACAGCCATGGATCATTCACTCTTAAATAAATGTGCCCAGTATTGGGCACAGAAGTTTATTCTCATTCAGTGTGTATGTCTTGGACTTTCCACCGCATTACAGTATTATTCTTGATCTTTACATTTACTGTACATTTACTTATTTGTTGATACCTTTATCAAAGGTGACTGACAATATTTGTGATACAATTGGCTACATTTCTTTTGGTTTTCCAATTGGAGCACATGACTTGCTCATACTCACACAGTGTCGTTAGTGTTGCTGCAGAGTGGCAACAGTTAATCAATCAATCAATCAACATTTATTTATATAGCACATTTTCATACAAAAAAATGTAGCTCAAAGTGCTTTACAAAATGAATAGAAAAATAAAAGACACAATAAAAAATAAACATAAGTCAACATTAATTAACATAGAATAAGTAAGGTCCGATGGCCAGGGTGGACAGAAAAAACAAACAAAAAAAAAAACTCCAAGAGCTGGAGAAAAAAAAAAAAACTAAAATCTGTAGGGGTTCCAGACCAAGAGACCACCCAGTCCCCTCTGGGCAATCTACCTAACATAGATCAAACAGTCCTCTTTGTATTTAGGGTTTTCAAGGAAGGACCTGATGATGATGGTCACGTAGACTTCTGGGTTTCAGTCCATCAATGTTGGTGCATCATGATGCTTTGGGTAGGTGGTGGTGGCGCAGAAAAGAAACCGGAAAAAGAAGCAGAAGAGAGAGTAGGGGTCAGTATGGATTTTGGAGCCACTGTAAATAGTTATAATGAAGAATTGAACATACAGAGTATCAGTATTACGTTAAAGTGAAGTTATAAAAAGGCCATGTTAAAGTAATGTGTTTTCAGCAGTGTTTTAAAGTGCTCTACTGTATTAGCCTGGCAAATTCCTATTGGCAGGCTATTCCAGATTTTAGGTGCATAACAGCAGAAGGCCGCCTCACCACTTCTTTTAAGTTTAGCTTTTGGAATTATAAGGAGACACTCATTTGAAGATCTAAGGTTACGATTTGGAATATAACGTGTCAGGCATTCCGATATATAAGATGGAGCGAGATTATTTAAGGCTTTATAAACCATAAGCAGTATTTTAAAGTCAATCCTGAATGATACAGGCAACCAGTGTAGTGACATCAAAACTGGAGAAATGTGTTCGGATTTTCTTTTCCTAGTTAGGATTCTAGCAGCTGCATGCTGCACTCGTTGCAAGTGATTTATGTCTTTTTTGGGTAGTCCTGAGAGGAGTGCGTTACAGTAATCTAATCTACTGAAAACAAAAGCGTGAATTAATTTCTCAGCATCTTTCAATGATGTAAGAGGTCTAACGTTTGCTATGTTTCTTAAGTGAAAAAATGCTGTCCTAGTGATCTGATTAATATGCGATTTAAAATTCAGATTACAGTCAACGGTTACCCCTAAGTTTTTTACTTCCGTCTTAACTTTAAATCCTTGTGCATCAAGTTTATTTCTGATAACCTCATTGAATCCATTATTGCCAGTGCAGCTTAGCACAATATCCTACTTTACTATAGTTTCCTTTTTCTTTTTCTATTACTTTTAATGTTATTATTATTATTATATTGGTGTTAGTATTAGAAAACAACCACAATTTATTTCTTGTGTAGCCCAAAATCACACAAGTAGTTCCACAACGGGCTTTAATCGGCTCTGTTTTAGTTTTAGGAAACTAAGCATCACCATGATTTCCAAAAAAAAAGAAAAACTACAAAATTCCGTCACGAGTGCCAGTTTGTGGTTCAAAGTACTATAAAATCATCATGTCATTTATTCTCAAATCTGAACTCCAACTGCTAGCTGGGAGTTATTGTAGGACTCTTCATATATCCTCCTAATGTCTTACTGTGAGGTGGGACCAACTCTTTTTCCAGTCAGACTTTTAGTAGAAGTGGAATTTATCAAAATCTACATAAAATGCCGACTTTTAATTTTCTATACCTAATATTTAACTAAATAAAATTTATTAACAATAAAATCCCTGAAGTCTACGAAGAAAGCCGTAATCCCAAGCCACCTTAAATTCCTTCGCGCCTCCTCATCAGCGCCTTTGTTTTGCAAACGTGGCGATCAGCACTGGCAGCAAGAAGCCTGCTATCCCATCCCCCACCTAAGCAGCTGAAGTTCTCCCAGTTAAAGGTGCCTGGAGTTGTATAGGGTAAATAATATATCGTTATTTGGAATACATGCATTTCATATGTGTTCTGTGTCTACAACGATCTGGGAAAATGTTAGATGACAGGAAATGCAAGGCAAGAAATATTTAACACATTACTAAAACAGAAAGTTTTTGCAGTTTCTTCTGGTGCAGCAGGTATGGATGCTGACATTGAGGCTGACGAATAAAATGAATGGGAGCAATGCAATAGGGATTACGGTGCATCACAAGATGCTGAGAAGAGTAAAAACTTGATGACTGTGCTGCACTAAGTGTGAAAACAGACCAATGTAAGGTGGCAAGATAGCCAAATGCATTCATGCAAGTATACATGCAAACAGGACTGATTTAATTTATTTATTAATTAGGCTGATGATGTATTTGCCTAATTGCCTAAACTACACTGTCGTTGCAGCCCTGTTTTCCTTCCATGCAGTCACTATGAGCTCCAGTATCTCATCTCTTTATTACAAATTAAAATTTTTAATTAAAGCATAGACGAAGGTATTATGTTTGATTAAATGCATTGTACTTTATAAAGTTAATTTCGTAGAATTTATAAGTTGTTATGTGCAAATGCATATTTTGGAGCTATTTAAGTAACATCTAAAAAAATAACATGCTTTTTGTTCAGTCAATGCAATTAACCTCATTTTCAAGGCTGAACAAAAAGTTAAGCAGCAGCATTCCGGGACAGAGCTGGAGGGGGTAGATCTTTTTGGCTGTCCTTTAACACTAAAGCATCTATCATTCAGATACCCATCTGTCTAGAGTTAGGAGGGAATTGATCTTAAGGCCTGTGTAGGTTGCCATTCCTCTAAGCCAAAGGATCAAATGCTTATCAAGAGGTACTGAGGAACTGTAAAGGGAACACAAAGGTCAGAGCCAAGAATAAGGGGCTTACTCTATTCCAAATATGTATTTTTTTCCTCATAGGTAACACATTTCTGGCTGACAGCTTTGGCTTTATTTGAGAGTTGCACTACTGGGTATTTTAACAGCTCTGTGATAATCTGATGCATGTCATTCAAAGTGACCTTTGCAAGATGGTTGTGACAAAGTTTCTAAAGATTACACTACTCATTTTGTTCAATTATTTTCTAAGAAAATGATTCTCATGAACAAAGTTTGTCACATGGTATTAAAATATTTAAATTAGGAGATTTAACTAAAATTCTGATCTGTAAGAAATAACTAAATTGCCATTTGTTCCATTATTTGCATATTCTTCCAAGCACTTTTCCTGCCAACACTAAAAAATGTTCAATGTACCAGCATTTCACTGAAGGCTATGCTCAAGCTGAGAAGTACACTGAACTGATTTAAAGTCACCAATCAAGCCAAATGTTGTAATGGGGGTTGACTGGAGGGCCTATAGAGAAAAAAAACACACATTCAAAATGGGGATTCAAATTCTGCACAGAATGTGTACATACTAGAATTTGGACCCAGGACCCTAGAGTTTTAAGCCAACAGCGCTAACCACTGAATTATCTACTAAGGAGCTAGTAAGACAAAACTTTCTGACATATGACAAAATATTTATGAGGGCTCTGTGACACAGTAGTTAGGAATTTTGCCTTCCAGCACAAGGAAACTGGCATTATTCTCCCACTCCCCAAAGACATAGAGGTTATGTTAATGTTGAACTCTACACTATCCCAAAAATGAGTGTATCCTGGTGTGTGTCCTGTAACCAACTGGTGTCCCATGCAAGAAAAGTTCTTGCCTTACATCTGAGGTTGCTGGGTTAGTTCTGCCCACCGCAGACCTGATTTGGATGAAGCAGACATACATGAATAGATGAATGGATAATGATGAGTATGCTTATCCACATTTAAGGTAGATATTGTTTCTTAAAAGTTAAGAAACGGGTTAAGAAAGGGTTAGTATAATTGAATACTAACCCTCACCTATTCTGTTTCTGTTCTCGGTACTCAAATGTGGCAATTGGTGCCACGGCCCACCTGCCAAGTTGTTTGCCTGCCTATGGTAAAGTCATCCCTGGTGGAGGATCACAGGAATCATGGGAAAGAGGGGCCCTTTCATCGGATTGGCTGGCCGAGCAACGTTTCAGCCGTGGAATGGCCAAATGGGGAGGCAGCTTGATGGATGAGGTCTCCAGCACTCTAAAAATATCAAAATCTTATTATATGATATCATCTACTGTTAAATTCTGCTCTGTACTTCTAAAATTTTTATTATTATGCTTTATTAAGGATTTGTTCTGTTCTGTGTATTGTATTGTATTGAACCCCTTCTTTTGACACCCACTGCACACCCAGCCCACCTGGAAAGGGGTCTCTCTTTGAACTGCCTTTCCCGAGGTTTCTTCCATTTTTCCCTACAAGGTTTTTTTGGGAGTTTTTCCTTGTCTTCTTAGAGAGTCAAGGCTGGGGGGTTGTCAAGAGGCAGGGCCTGTTAAAGCCCATTGTGGCACTTCCTGTGTGATTTTGGGCTATACAAAAATAAACTGTATTGTATTGTATTGTATTAAAAGTCATAGTGACATGCCTCTGATAACTATAAATAACTCAGTTATCATTTAATTTTAAAAAGCCTATTAAATAATATTGGATATGTTGCCATGGCCCTTTGCATATAGTGATTAGTAATGAGTGAACCCCTCTGAATTCCCTTTACCTTGCTTTCAGTGAATATATGGGAATGAGCAAGAATTTTGGCAAACTCCGTGAAAGGCATTAAAGTAAATGAGGAAAGGGAAGCTGAACTTTGAATGGATTACAATGGTGCAATGGTCTTTAAAGTGTCCCAGAGGGCCTAATGTCTGCTGCTAATGTTTGTGGTCAAAAATGTGACCTGAGCTGTGAGGCAACAGTGTTAACCACTGTACCAGCATGACTCCCTGAAATAAAATTGTACTCAATAATCTGAGTCCTTTATGTCTGCCAACATCTCCTGTGCTCCTATCACTATGACAAGCTAACACCCACAAGCCAGTAATGGAAGGGATCAACGTTATACACTTGGAAGGGGCTAACCATGTCACTACACGTTCTACACTACATAGCGAGGAGCATAGCATGCTTAATCCAGCCGAACAACAAAGTATTTTTATAACATTCTCATTATGATCAGCTAATGTACCTTAATGTAAGTTTTTTTTTATTCTTATAAAAGAATGCAGGGTGTAAATCCAGCTGTAGTATCCATCAGGTGGTGACATCATGCATACGTGTATATGCCGTTAATTATTTATGGATGTGTGAAGGAGATCAAGCAGCGCCGCAAAGTGTGAGGTGGAATACGTAAATTTGGCTGTGACAACCAGTTCCAGCCTTGCTGCTACATCTCTGTGAAGTTGTGCTAGCCTTGCAAAGCTAAATAGAGCACAGAAAGTCTAAGGTGGTGACACAGAGAATTTTCAGGGAAATTTTCAACAAACAAAGTCACAGGTAAACCCAGCAAATCCCCAGTCAAAAATGCTTTGGCAAATTTCACTGATCAACACTAATAACATATGCTTTCACTAAACTGCTCACTAACGTTCATTTTGCATGCAGGCTGGGGTGAAAAACAAGGAACACTGCTTTGTAGGTGTTATTTTGAGGCTAGTATAGTCACCAAGCTCCTTCAACGCACTCTCATTTGCTTCATGCAGATCACAAGTGCTGCAATCCAAGTGCAAGGCTATATATCTAAGTGAACATTTTCCCAGAATATATAAAGTAGTTTTGAATAGTATTCACTATGTATTATACTATATAAAACAATAGTTGCTTGATTGCTTGGTCTATATAAAATCTACATAGTGTTTTTGTGACCAGTATTGTCTTTTATTTCCTGTATACCCTGTTATTCATAAAACTTTATAGCAGCCTTTGTTTAGAACTGGAAACAAGTATTGCAATAATAAATTGAATTCAGTTGAATTGCATTTAGTAAACCAAATTTTAAGTTTTATTTGCTTGTTTTGAAAAAGAAAAAAGAAAAATCTGTCCTATTTTTGGAATGCATGCTTTTTACAGTTCTGGCAAGAAGTGGCATTTTACAAATAGACATAGCATTCTGTGTATTGACTCATTATTAGCCATAGCTCTTGCATCCACAGAGGTTTCTACTTAATACAGAGCAGATTTAAACTGGCTCAAATAAGTTTGCTTATGTTAATTGTATAGAAGAAAAATGATATTTTAATTAAAATTTAATTTTATTTCACTGTAATAAAATATTTTAAATTCATAGTGTATGTAGTGAATGTAGTCATTTTTTTAAATACTAATGTAATTAATCTAGACCCTTTTTTGACCCTGCCTTTCTACTACTATGTTTTAAACATCAAGGTTTATCTTCCCAATGCCAATTTGCATCTTTTTCTAAAGACATATTGATAACTTTAAAGGTTAAAGTCTAGAATAAATGTTGGTTCATTCTTTTTAACATTTTCTAACAATACAATAGGAATATGTAACATGATAAATGACTGCTAATTATAGCATGGGACAAAATGTTACACGTCTTGATTTGCATCCAGACTTTTGATGGCGTAGCCTAGTGGAGGATTTTGTTTTTGTAATTGCTTCTCCACGCTTGTCAAGATGGCTTCTTCATGGTGTCCAATCTTGACTCCTGGCAGCTCTCCTTCTGCCCTGCTTAATTCCTATTCAACTTAAATTAAGAAGTTACTTTGATTCTATGGTTGCAATCCGGTAAGGAAGTGTCACAGTTCTTCTACAAAATGTCATTCTTTCTGTATCCTTTACACTGGAAATCCAGTCTTTAGAAAAGATATCTTGTGCATCTTCTAAAGCATTATCTTTGACATCATGCCAGCCATTCATTCTGCAAAGAAAGAAAAAGACACAGAATGTCGGCAGTTGAACTTCTAAACATGTCTGGGGACAATTCTGTGAGTTATGCTTTATATAATGCAGCAGAGAAATTATGTCTGACTGCTAAGCCCATCGGGAAACTAATTACATATGCCCCATGGCAATACAGTTAATTCGGATAAACTGCTTTTTCTACCCATCATCACATGCTGAAGTCCCATGTGATAAATCTTTCTTACCCGTTAAAGTCATCTTGCCTCATTATTGTGATCTAGATGATGTGATCCCCTGTTTTAACCAGCAGTCTGAAGTAAAAAAAAATGCAATTGCAGAAGTAATATGCTATCCTACATCATTGGATATTCACTTAATCAATCATTTATTTAGCATCTTTCATAACCAGGTCTGTCAGAAAATGCATAATGAATGAATAAAAAAAATGTATTAAAATATTAAAGTGAGGCTTTAAACAACAATAGAATAACTCTAGTCGTTGACAGTTGTGTCTTTTGGCTATCACTGTGTTCATAGTCAACACAAACCAATGTTGCTGATTAAAATGCGGCAAAATGTTTAGATGACAATCATGTATCAAGATGAATTTGGTCAAACATCTCATATTAAGCTTTTATGGTTATTCACAATTGACATTTGAGAACACAATAGTCAAAGTATTTTTCAAAATGAGCTAATCTGGAGAATATCAAAATAAACATTATTGTTAAAAAAACATAAACAAGATATGTATAGCAGCAAGCAAGAATTAAAACGTAAGCATTGGATGATAGAAACTCATACCACTCACAGATATGTTGACTACCTATCTTCTTATATTTTCTATTCCCACTTATTATCTTTATTTCCATATTCATGAAAAGGTGCCTAACATCTCAGCTAACATCTATGTTGCATACCTAAATTGACTTGCAGCTGTCATTAATATACTGCACATGCAGTGTTGGTCAAAATGATTTATGCAACAGTTGATGAGGAGCTTGTAACCAGCAGTGCTCAAGGCTCAGAACTACAACTTTTTTCTTTTTCTTTTTTTGTATAAGTGTGAATAAAACTGACATTTGCTGTGAGTGAGATATTCTATATTATTTTAATACTTCTAATGTTAAGCTAAAGCTTCACACCTGACACAGAAATATAGAAAATTGTTAATTTGATTGAAATAGTTTGCAGAAAAATATATCTGGGGTCCTTAAGGGTTCTGAGGTGTCTATTTGAATTAGATCTAATGAGACAGAAGAGAGGAATAAGTTGAACTTCAAAAGGAAGATGACAGCCAGAGGGCTCCAGGTTAGAGCGGTGCACCTCGCACCATTGGTTTGATCTCCCAGTCCTCAGCATCAATGCCAAAACTATTTATGGATGGAACTGAAAAGACAGCAAAACGATTAAAATTGTGATTTTTTTCATGGTGAAGAAAACTAATGATAGAATACCACTCAGAGAAATATATAAAGGTTTGTGGTGTACGCTGTTTCCCAAACCTAATGAAATGAACATATAGCATATAACCTCAATACAAAATAAACCGTACCTACTATTGCAATGAAGGCTCTATTATTATAGCACATATTCTAGTACCATAGAGTGGCTAGAATAGAATTTACTTCAGGTGTGAAATGGCATGTTTTTAAACATACAATTTTATGGAATTTAATTAAAAATTTTCAAGTAATAAAAAAGTCATGATTCTTATTTGGGGTGTTAAGTGCTCCTGCATCAAAACATAAGGAACTTAGATTCTAATTATGTCTTGGACATTATGCTTTGTGTCCCTGTGGGCTTTCCCTTTGTATTCCCCTCTCCTGTTATAAGTTAACATTAAGATAAACTGATTAGTCCTATAGGGTTTTTATAGTCATATGTACAAAGTACAGTGAAATTCTTAATTGCATATGCCATTCTACTTGCAAAACATCACCGTAGCAGAACTATGTTACCTGCAAACTTTTGTCTTCCTTACCTGAAAAATCTCAAAACACATTTGGCATTACCATTGCATTGTCTTTCTGGAAGCAGACATATAATAAATACATCTGGATACAACCATTAGTGAATTTTACTTAAAACAAGGTGAGAACAATTAGACAGCTTACTGAGTGTCACATTGTTAAACCAATCCAATGCCTCATGAAGGCAGCACTCAAAGTTGCACGTCAGAGGTGCTCCCATTAACCTGGGGCGACAGTTGTCAAGCTTCTGTTTTTATGATGAACCATCTATAGTCAAAAAGTCTCGTAAAAAATCCCTATTAGACATATAAATGTATGTTGCATGTGCAGAGAACACATTACATGTATTAAAAATAAACATAACTGGATGCAAGGGAAAAACCTTCCTGTAGCATCTCATTATACGTGGGCAATCAACAGCATAAATAGATGAATGGGAAACATGAACAACATGTTGTCTCAGGTGCTATGCATGCTCTCTGTTGCTCAGTGTTACGAGGATAGTGTAGGAGTCAATGTAAGCTTGAAAGAAATGGCAGCTATATTTATGAAAATATGATCTGCAAAATATGCATTTGAAGTAAATGGTGTGTCACACTCCTTCAAAAGGACTGCTCCTGGGAGAGCTGATAACGAAGAGCCACAGGAGATATATATTTCAGTACTCAAAACACCTGCACAACATCTGCCTTCTGATTACACGTGCAAACAAATAACTAAAGAAATTTCACATTACTAATTATAAATGCAAACATGCCATGGCAAAATAGCCACTGTGTTTTAACATGTTATATATCTATAAACCACAATGCTTATATAAAGTTTATTTACTGTTGTTATTTCATATAGTGATGCAATAGTTAAAATGACAGAAAGATATTGCAGCAGACAGAAGCACTTCTCAAACATGTTTGGCCATGAAACTGCGGTGGTCTATGTACGAGTGTGTGTATATCTTTTTCCACTGTCGCAGTGCTCGTTATGTGCAAATTAATTATTAAGCTGCAGTTACCTTGTGCTACGGAGCTCCTGAATGGATAAAAGCAATTTTAGTTTTTAATTTTTTCTCAGAATCAAGTCTTTTGTTCAGTATCTTTCGCTCTCTCTGTGAAACCACGGTGGCAGTTTAAAAACACAGACTGGAGAAATCGTGGATGGGTGTTTTAGGAAGAAGCCCAGTGGGTGTAGCTTTTGCAGTGCAGGATTTCGTTGCTATTCACTACACACTTTTTAATGGGGTGTCCCTAGACGTTTATTCTCGTTTCAGAATTATGTCTGGCCCTGCGAGACTAACCTGAACAAGACATCAAAGCATCTGTTATAATTATGCTGTGTTTTCAATTTTTATTTTGTTTTCTAGAAAGTATTTTGTATATAACGTCAAAGTTATTTTTTTGGGGTTGCCAAATTCATTCCTAACATTACTGTTTGGATTTTAGCTTATTTTCAAATGTCTTGAAATTATTAACATATTTTTGGACACGATCTTGGTTTTCATGGACACTGCCATTTTTTTTGGTATGGTTGCCACCATATTGCTGTAGTATTGATAAGTTAATGTGCGGCAGTCAAATTTACATATACATCTGTTTTTTTCTTGACTTTTCTGGTTAAAGACTCAATTGTAGTGAACTTCAGGTATAACTTAGGGTTTTGTTTTTGACTTGGCAATTCTCTGTTACGAACTCCACTAGTTTTTGACGCACATTTATTCCACTGGCCCCTTTACCTTCCGTCTGCCCAGCAGAACATCATCTATATAATATACAAATAAAGACATGTATATTTAGCTTGGAGTTTAAAATTATCATTAAAGATACTAGTATACAATTTGGCTCACCAACATAATGTAATGTACTGGGTTAAACAAAATCTAGGTTTACAAGCAATGGGTAATAGCCTCATGAAAGAATTTTGGAATATTAGTGTTAAATACTGTTACAGAATAGTATGTACTGTTCAGCACAATGTGAAATAAAAAGTTACATAAGTAAATTGTTTCTATCACAATGAACCTTACTGGGCAGATTTTACCACAAGTGCAGATGAAGTACATCTTACCACATCCCATTCCTACTTTCATTATCAAAAAATTAACTTCAGCACCTCCTTTTCAATGAGCTATTGCCTTCCATTCAAACTCACCTCTAAACTACAGTTTCAAAGTATTTCTGCCTAGTAGTCACTTGCAGCAAAGCCCATGGTCAGTTTTATGGTCAGGGTATGTAAAATGAAATCTTGAGCACTAAATAGAAGCTGTGAAAACATTGTGTTTCTAACTTTCTTGTTATATATTTTTTTGGGGACTGGAATTAGCTTTTCCCTATTTCTTCCAATGTTAATATTACCAGTATAGCTGACAGCCAAACTCTTTATTTTAGGAGTTAATTAGTGCTGCCCTTTGTGATTTTGGGCTTTGTAACCAACAGACCTCATGTGTGGACTGGCACAGCATCACAACCCTCCACACTGGCACTCTATAGAGCTTTGTGGTGAGCCCCTTTTTGTATTCCTTATTCACCTCTGACTTTGTGGTCAGACACAGCTCCAGCTCCATCATTGAATGTGCTAATGACACAACCGTCATAGGCCTGTTTATCATCAATTATGAGACAGCTTAAACAGAAGATGTTTACATTTTTTTAGAGTGACAGCTGGAGTGGGCACATCATACTTTGTCTCTTGCCAAAAAGGCTCACCAGCACCTCTACTTTCTCAGATGTCTGAGGACAGCTCACATTTCTCCCTCTATTCTCATGAATTTCTGCAGGTGCACCGTGGAATCCATCCACACTAGCTGCACCACATTCTGGTATGGCACCTGCTTGGCTCAAGAATATACAGTAAAGGACTGTAGAAAGTGCTGAAGGCAGCACAAAACATTCCCAGCACCAAACTGCCTTCTGTTCAAGATATTTACAACACTCTCTGCATTAGAAAGGCAAACTGAATAGTTAAAGACCTCAGCCATCCTGTATAGCTTTTCTTACCCTTTCCTTATGGTAAAAGATACAGGGCCATTGGCACTCACTTCGGGAGATTTAGGGACAGTTTCAACCATCAAGTTGTCAGATTACTGAACAACCAATCAGAATTCAAACTGTGCATATATTGTTGTGTGTGTATACAAATTGTAAGAAACAACATAGACAGCTGTGAAGTGTTGGGGCACCCTTATCAAGCCCCATGCAATTTAAACAAAATGTGAGTTATAAACGCATCGAAAACAAAAGAAAATGCTGTTGCAGATACGAGACTCCAAGTAGACTGATTCAAGTTGGAAGAGCTTCTACTGATAAGGACTTCCGGCATTGAGAGAGGGTCCAGGCAGGCGGACACCGGAAGTGAAGTCAAGGGCGGTAAAACGGTCAAGCTTTTGGTCTGCAGTGAGAGGGAGAGATAAGGTATTAGTCAATTGTGGCCTGTATTCGGGTGGGAAATTACCATTATCGGAGCCTTTAAGCTGCCCCCAATGCATATATGTGTGACTATATATATATATACCAGTAATAGTGCATTGCATGATAACGTGCAGTGAATACACTTGACTTGAGCATTCATAGTTTTCCTACTCTTTCTCTGTACGTTTAGCATTCGTTTGCTCAGAGGTTGATGTGCTTGCTGCTTCCTGAGCAGCTCTTCTTTTCTCCACCCTAGTGGCCCACTTCTTCTCTTCTTTTATCGGTATCTTTTCGCATTAAAACTGATTAAGTCAGTGTTTGTGTTGCAATTACTTAGTACGTTTTCCTTAATTTTTCTCTTAAGCTGGCACATAAGGCCAGTGATATTTTCATAACGAAAACGAGAACTAGAACTAAAAATATTGTTTTTCGTTTTAAAAGAATTAGAAATTAAATTAAGGCAAACAGAGAAACTAAAACTAAATACAAATTAGTAATATGTGAACCAACTAAAATGAAAACGAATATTGAGTAAAAACAAAAAAAACAGCAATAACATTTTCGTTCAATCCAGTTCAGTCGTGCAGAGGGGTTGTTTGTAGGTCTCCCGGAACGTTCACTTACGTTGCTGTGTTCACAATGTGGTGATCTTGTAACTTGGGCTTACTATAGTCACGTGGCGCAACTTCTGTAAAGGACTGTTGTTTGTTGAGGACATTAGGTTTGTCGGGTTGAAGCAGTAAGCCCTTGTGGTTGATGGCAAATTTTGCACAGATGTTTGCGAGTAGAAAGCGAGAAAGTAACGTATGAAAATACATTAGGTAGAGCGCAGGTGATAATAAAAGCAAATATAGCGTGCGAGAAGAAGAAAAGTCTGAGAGTTTCAGTGCCGGAACCAGCTGGATCAATACTTAATGGAAGTCCAGCACTTCTCTGGAACCATGACTGCACTTCATACAGGGACATGCAGTCAGTGGAGGCAGGCAGAGCCTCACCTGTCGTCATAAAAAGTAAAAAAAGCTAATAATGATAACATAAAATAAATTTGTCCACTGGTCTGTGCTATAAATTTGTTTTCTGGATGAGTCCAATAATTTTCATTTTCATTTTTATAGTCAAAATTGCTGAATTTACGCTTGTCCTGATCAAACAAAGGGGAGAAACGCAAGGTGTGGTAGCGACAAGCCTCACCTCAACTTGGACTGTGCTCTCCCTCACACACTGGGTTGATTCATGCAACTGACTTGTTTTCAATCCTATTTTTTGTAAAAATTGATCAATTTGTATGGAATAATTACAATAAAATTAATAAAAAACGAATAAATAACTAAATAAAAAAGATTCATGCAACTGGCGCATGCCTGTTGCTGTCTCTCTGTATGTCGCCAATATAATGTTTTCATACGTGTTTATTATACACCTTGATGTTCCACAGTATGGCTAATATCTTTAATGAATGTGGGTGACATATTTACTCTTGCTGAGCAAACATAAAACTGCAGTGAACAGGCACAAGGTGAGGCAGACAGCATTGTGCTGCATTGAAGGGGGTGGATGTGAGCCCAACAGTTGCTTGTTGCTGCTGTTCTTCGACACAGAGACTGTAGGCGCCAATAAGTTAGCGATATCAGAAAGTTAAGTGCGCTGCAGCGGTCCATTTATTTTTATCTTTTGTTCCGACTGACTGCCAAAATGGAAGATTAAGACTTTTAAAACTAAAGGAAAATAGGGATGACTTTTACAAGAAAGTGACAGAACTTTTTGTGGAGTAGGATAGGCACATGGACTTCATTTATAAAGGTAAGACCATAGACGGTTTTCAGTTTTATAAAAAATGGGAAAAGAGTAAGTAAAAAAATCCAATATTTAAAAACTAAATTTTGAGCTTAAATAAAATATTATTTTGTTTTTCTTGTTATCCTTTTGTTGAACAATCTGTATTAAAATTGATTAAAGCATCAGAATTAAAAGTTTTTAAAAACAACGAAATATTTCGATTAAGGTCAAAGTTGAAATCTGTTTTTTTTCTACACCACTCTTTACTTTAATTTGTATTGAATGAGTATGAATTGTGGAATTGCAACGGCAAATTTAGAATACATGGAGGGTGCAAAGCAAATCCACCCTCTCTGTTCTTTCCCACCTCTATAAATGTAACGTTTTTTCTTAGCAAAATATGTAGCTTACCTATGTGTGTGTAAAGAATACTGATAAGGTATGAAATATAACCAGTAGTCAATGTGCATGATGCCAACTGAACAGTTAATAAGCTACTCTTTGGGGCTGATATATTTGTAACTGACTCTGAAGGAGTCAGTGTCTGACCAGCCGTGAACTTCACCGCACGGCACTGCTTCAGTACTGGCAGCAGAAATCGTCAACATATTGTCTGCTGGCGCCAGTGGCTGAGGACCTCGTCTGTGCACCTGCATTACAGAGACTCAAGCTAATATTTTCACTTTGTGGCTATCTGCGCCATGGACATTGTTGCAACATGAAGAAATCTCTCGAAATGCGTGCTCGTTTAAAGCTTAACAGCAATGTGCTTGCACAGACTTGTTTCTTGTTCTTACTGACTACACTCATTAGACCACTTAATCTGTTTGATCATTGATAGTCAAGTTGTGTTTAACTGCATTATGAAAAGTGAGTGTATTTTGTTGACTGAAACATAACTTACATTGAAATGTGAAGGCCAGCATTTGTGGTCTTGCAAAAGAAAAAAGAAAAACTAAAATTGTACTCATATTATGTAAAAAAAGCCAGAACTAAATAAAATAAAAAGTAAAATTTTAAACACAGAACTAAATAAAAATTGTTGACTCCACTGAAAGTAGAACAAAATAAAAATAAATGTTATATAATTAAAATAAAAACTAAAACTACACTTAATATCAGAACTGAAATATCACTGCTTCAAGAATGATTTAAGATATGAAGAGGTAGGGGAAGTGACAGCGAAGGTAGTAGGGAATGAGAATGGCACATGTGTACAGGCCCATTTCAAAAAGTTGCAGGGGATGAATAACGTAAGAATATGACTATTTGACACAATGGATATCTAAAACAAAGGGACTAATACTGAGGTTAGGAGTATACACTGATACAGCGCATTGCTGTACCCATCAACACATGACAAACCAACTCAGGATCCCAGATTAGGACCCGAGTGCAGCCATACAACAGGTGACACCTCAGCACCACACTAGTTCAGATGGAGTGGAACAGTGTGAGGTTTTTTTTTGGTGGCTGGAGTCCTAGTTCTGCCACCAACCCCCAAGTTTTTCCCTGCAGGTTGGAGGGCCTACATGCAGGGCTAGATGCAGATTAACATCATACCCAGGACGGAGCAATTGCAGGTTAAGGGGCTTGCTCAAGGGCCCAATGAAGTAGAGTCAGTTTTGGCGTTTATGGGACCTTCCAATTGCCAGTGCAAATCAGTAGCCACAGAGCCATCACTGAGGGCTGTGCTAATTTATCTTGCTCTTAATGACCAAGAGAACACTAAATTGCTGTTTAAATTTGCCAAAGTACTTACAGAAAACCAAGTCAGTTTACCTACCAAAAGAGTGAAAAGTGAACCTGATGTACATAAAAATGCTGTTATAATATCGTGTGGGTGGGGTGGAAACCCCCAATTCATTCTTGCATACAGGCTAATGTTGTGTATATTCTAGTCTATTAATTAATGAGTTAAAAAACTAATTATAAAAGAGTTTTTTTTCTACTGAAAATGGGTCAAAAGTAATTGTATATGTTAGACTCATTTTAGATGGTGCACTTTGTCACAAAGGTGCTTTGATTTAGTCAGCTCTTACAACTTACAGTAAATGTATCGACTTATTCTAACCCTAGGCATAAGATATATCATTTTCAAAATCCGTACCTGAGTAAACTCAGATAATCACCATTAAGCCAGTTGATGTTGCCTGCCAGATATAAACTAGCACTGTGGTTTTAAGCCCCTTGTAAGTCTAAATATGTTTTAAGTCTCTCAGCTTGAAATGCAGTCCAAAATTCACTTTTAATGCTAAACAAAAATTCTTTTAAAATATTGTAAATCAGTGTGTCCTTTAACTAATTAACTAATTAAATGTATGCTGCTTTTGATTGGAATTCTTGTTATTTTCCAGCAGAATGTTGAGAGGTGGGAAAAAAGAAGTTCTACTAGGACTGTTTTACACATGTAAGGGAAATGCTAGAAGAATAAGATGTGACTTTTCCAGTCATTAAACTGATTAAATTTATCTCCCTGCATCTCTCTATATTTTTCATTCCATATAACACTAGCAAAAAGAGGTGTTAGAAGGAACCCTAAATTAGCAGTATATATAAAACTTTTCAAAGCAGAAGACAATATTGATGGTTTGGTGTGGTAGCAGGTTAATTGTTTACTACAAGTTTTTTTTACAATGACTGGCATGTCATCTTAGCAAAATTAGATCCTAAACAACCCTAACAGCAGCATGCTCTTGATAAATCCTTAGCTTAGCTGCTAACAATCAATACAATACAAAAATGACATAATACTAGGATAGGTCAATGATTATCCTCACCTCTGTGACGAATTTATTTGGGTAGGCTATACATATTTATTTTAATAAAACTAGGGGGCTTTGCCCCCTGCTCGCTTCGCTGAACAACACCCTGGCCCGCGCTACGTGCCAGCCATTTCACGTCTCTGTCGCTCATGCTGTGAAGAACAGGGGCTGAACACACCCCAATGAGACGTGGTCGCTCCTCCAAAACCCCCTCTTAAACGGTGATACAATGGGAAACAAATACAGTTTTTTTTACATCCTCTTTGCTCGATCAGCTGCTGCTGCTGCTGCTGCTGCCGCACGATCTGCATCTCGCGCAGCACTTCAAACATTTAAAAGCGTGTACAGCAGCTGTCCTTTTGTCTCACTGCCTTGTCTCTATTCTCCCCCAGACATCCTCTGCTCCTGCTGGGGGTCCTGCTCCCCAGGCACACCCCTATGAAGAGGAAGATTTTCTATTCTTTTAATTGAGAGACGGAACCGTCCCCTCTGACTATACACAGAGCGCGATTCACTCCTGAAAGAGACTTATACTTGTTTAAAGTGTCTGAATAATGTTTCTGTCTCTAAATTCTCCTGTGTATCTGTGCAACTCTGTGACCCAAGTGTGACAGCGAATGTGAATTTCACTTTCACCTAACAACAAATCTTTTAATTCTCGTGGATACGCCTCTTCATTGGGAACAAACACTACTTTAACCTGATGGCAACACGAATTACACGATCTACAAGTCTCCGACTTAAAGTTTAAATTCGGACAATATAATCAATCTCTTTTCGCTGTTCCGTTATTTCACTGAGTAACAATTTCCATTTATGTGTACTAATGCGATCTTTACTACCATTTTTTGAGACTTTCGAAATTTAGTACTTCCATTATCTCTAACCTGCTCTGCATGTGTATCGCGCCAACGTTTTTGAATTCTTTACGACATTCTACTATGTCATCTACTCTTTGTCTTTAATTTCCAGCCCTGGGCATGGTTAAATCTCTTGGTACAAAGTCTCGTCTCGCGGAACATGAAAGTGTCTCTCTGAGAAAGTCACATCTCATCTCTGTTCCCAAGATTTATTTCATTATAATAGAGAGATATTGCATCTGTTGGGCATACCAGTCTTTCCCCACAACCCCTCATACACTGTTCATGGTCCAATCTCTTTACAAGTTTGTAAAATCAAAACCAGATCAGCATCAAAAATTTGGTATTATAAGGGTAAGTCAAAAATTATGTACACTTCTGTGATGTTTTTGTTTGGTTTGGCTATACAGCTTTCCCCATGCACATGTGGCAACATGGCATGTCTATAATCATGGTGGTAAAGTTTCAACTATGACTAGTCAGTTTCTTTTGTTAACATGGCCACTCTACTCCCCATCTGTACCAAAGCAGAGCAGTGAGGTTTTTTTGGGGGCTGAAGATGTACTATGAAATAAAATCCTTGTTGCTTCATTAGAATCATGGTACAGACTTTTTTAATGTTGTCATTAGTAACTAAAATGGACAGGAATTCCATTCATGCTTAACGCTTGTGTTATCATTTTTGAACTTCTCAATCCATTTGTAATGACTTTAATGTGGCAAAATACTGTCTGTATATTTTGCAGAAAGCCTTTTTTTAGATTTTGACCTTAGTACACCTTCAGCCCATTAAAAGCCAATCACTGTTTACCGCTTCAAACAGAGAGCAGAGCGGCCAAGTTTATTCCTATAAAGCATCAAAAGAAACTGACTGGTCAAGGTTGAAACTTTACCACTGTGACCACAGATACATCCAGTTTCCGAAAGAAAAAAAAAAGCTGCACAGCCAAACCAAATAAAACCATCACAGAAATGTTGGTAATTATTGTCTTACCTTTGTAATATCACTTTTTTTAACATTGGTCTGTTATAGATTTTTTAAATCTGATAAGGGTTTACCTCATGAGCAGAATTTAAAGGGTCGCTAGTGAGATCTGAACTGCCCATTGGATTTCAATCGGTAATCGAGCTTACCTCCGCAAGCTTAAATGTCAGACTCTATGGTTTAGACACACTGTTCACAAAAAAGAAATGAGAGGATAGATACAGCTAGATGTCAGAGATAAGCAGTATGCAGTATTCTGAGGTGGCAAATGGGTTAGCCGCCGCCACCAAATAGGAAGGGAGATGGAAAGTTAGGCTAAAAGAAACTGCAGTTTCAGTTGCTTAGTTGCTTTGTTTACTCTGTTAATTTGACCATTTTGTACAATGCCCTTGTATTTATTGACTAGCAGAATACCCGCGCTTCGCAGCGGAGAAGTAGTGTGTTAAAGAAGGTATGAAAAAGAAAA
>JANRMT010062803.1:10806390-10819702 GCA_026402145.1 Polypterus bichir lapradei
CTTCTACCCACACGGGAAGTTGGAGAATTAGTGATGAGTCAGTCAGTGAGTGAGTGAGTGAGTGAGTCAGTGAGGGCTTTGCCTTTTATTAGTATAGATTTTTTCAATAAAGGTGCTATTTTACTCTACTTTGAACTCCCAGGACTGCTCTTTTTCACTTAGGAACTACTACAAATGTTAGACCTCTTATGCAAGATGCTGAAAAATTAACTCACGCTTTTGTTTTTAGTCGGCTAGATTATTGTAATGTGCTCCTTAACAGGACTACCTAAGAAAGACATCAATCGACTGCAATTAGTGCAGAATCTTAACTAGAAAAAGAAAATCTGAACAAATCTCACCAATATTAGTATTGTTACATTGTTTACCCTTGTCATTTAGAACTTACTTTAAAATACTAATAAAGCCTTACATAATCTTACCCCTTCCTATATTTTGGAGAGCCTTCTCCCCTACATTCAAAGTTGTAACCTTAGATCTTCTAAGGTGGTCTGCTTATAATTCAAAGAATTAAGCATGAAAGAAATAGTGAGGTAAAAATCTGGATTACTTTACCAATAGAAATTTTCCAGGCTAATACTGTGGAACATTTAAAAAACTGCTAAAAACCCGTTTTTTAATTTGAATTTTTCATAGCTACATTCCAGTTGTACTCCAGGGTGGTCCAGATGTAATTATGCAATTTTCATTACGTTATAACTTAGGTTTATTACTCCGAGCCTGTATCCAACTGAATGGAGGACAAGTGGGACATTACATGGAAAATCAGTGAATTAATTCAATGTAAGTCCATTTTCGTTTATTACAAGATATTTCGAACAATTCTTTTGTCTTGTATTGTTTTCCTTTATTGCATTAAAAGTTGCATCTGGACCACCCTATACTACAGTATATAGGCATAGAATTATCTTATTCTTCAGAGATTTATAATCTTTACAAATGTTCACTTTTCTCTACTTTCTTTTCCGGTTCTTCTGTGGTGGTGTATTCTGCCACCACCACTTGACCCGAGAAATGGTGCAGGCACTTGTGATGCCTCAGCTGTCCACAAGACCTACTGCATCAAATCCTCTCAGACGAAGCCTGGAAACAGTGGGGAATGACTTAAGAACAATTATGTAAGGTAGAATGGCCAGTTGTGGCTAGGTGGTCTTTTGGCCTTGGGACCCCTGCAGATTTTGCTTTTCCTCCACTGGAAGAAAAAAACGGGAGGTTTTTTTTTTCTGTCCTCCTGGCCATTTCACCTTATCACCAGAGTCATCTTTAGAGACTTGCAATAAGATATTGTATATAAGGATACTACTTTTCTACTAATTATACATCTATGTTTTATAAGATTTTATGGATTTTTGTGTTACTTATTCATTAATATTCTTAGCTAATCTTATTTGTTTTTTATTTTCTTGTAAGTTCCTCTTTGACATCATGTGAACCACTTTGGGCTACATTCTTTGTATGAAAATGTGCTATAGAAATAAATGTTGTTATCTTTGGTGTTTTTCTGGGTGTGGAAGGCTGCCATGGCAAACTCTTTCTGTCACAATATTTATATAAAGAATGAGTATGCTGATAAAAAACAAATTTTGGTGGAATTAAATAAAAAAAGAGATGTTAATGTGATTATATGTTACAGAACATAATAAGAACTGCACAGTAGAAGGGGGTTGAAATGTAAATGTATGAAGATGTAGCTCGAGTACTTTAGTACACAGTAGGGCTTATGTTTTCTGGTAATGCACCGAAGGCAAGATTGTGTTTTGATTATTTAACTGTGCAGCTAGGCTGAATAACTATAAATGTATAATTTGTATCAGTGCTTGCCTGCATATGCTTTCCACTCTTAATCTTCCTCTCAATATGGCTTATATCACTTCACAGCCAACAGTAATCTGAATAGTTGATGTGGCTAAGTACTCAGGAGGTGAATAACAAGACACGGTATTGACCTGCTCTTCCCAAGTGCAATGAAATTCTTGATGAGACAGAAAGACCACCAGATGAACACGCTAAAACTGTCAAGAGAATGTGATCTCTAAGAGAAAAAAAGCAGAAGAATCCTTTGCAGTGATTAATGGCTCCTGTTGTTAACGGATATTGTTGTTATGTATTTAAATAAACCGACAGTACTGCTATTGTGGCTTCCACCTAACCTTTCAAATATCATCCTGAAAATTACTTATGATAATTAGCATCTTGCTAAACCATGAATAAGCAACTAATTGCTACCTTTGTTGAAACAGGCAAAAGATAAAGAGGGATATTGTCATTAATGGAAAATGACTGGATTCAGTAATTCGTTTGCAGATTTTGCTTCCTAAATATTCACAAATATATTTGTTTATCACTTACACAAGCAGATTTGCATCTCAAACAGCACAATACCCCAATGAGCTCTGCTGGGTTGGAGGCAGATGATGAAGTTATTAGAAGCATTAGATGCATGGTTACCGGATTTTTGTAAGTGTGTGTAATTTGGCACCTACTGCTGCTATTAGCTGCTACTTCCAGTGTTTAGATTGCACCGCAAGAAAGTCAACCTTGCTGAAAGTGATAATTTGAAAGTTTAATAGTGGTGATCACTTATAGTCTTCTATAAATTTACCATTGCGGTCACTGCCTTTACTCCAATACACTAAACGTTTGGTAGCCTTTGTGTGATTCAGCCAGAATAAATGGTTATCACTGACTCTGTTTGTTCTTCTCATTCAGTCAAAACCATAAAGTATATCACTAAAGGCTCCAGCAGACCCCCGTGACCCTGTGTTTGGATTCAGCGGGTTGGAAAATGGATGGATGGATGAAATATGAAAATATAAATTGCCTCAAGGGTGGCAAATATAATTAAAGGCATTAATTATTCACACTGTACTGAATAGAAAAGTGCAAATTATACACAAGGACTGTTTAGTATTCTGGGGTCTGCAATCATCACATGGTCTGAAACGCAGCAAACTCCTCAGCCAAGGAGTAATTAAAGCCTCCCAGTTTTTTGATGTCCACATCCAACAATCCTCAAGTATTATTTTAGTAAAGATATGAAGCTGCTTAGCAGTTTAGTATAAGCATTCAGTGAGCATTGCAGTGTACTCTCAGAAGGTGTTCGCCACTGCTCTCAGCAGCAATCATTCGCCTCAAGCTGCCTAGCTGACTTTCACTCTGACATAAACTTTGTGACATCATAATAAGTTCAGCACTGTTATATTTGAGGCAGGGTTTGTTCCCTGATGTATATTTATTTACATTTTTGTCATTTCTGTTGGTTTTGAAGCATTTTTGTGTGTTTTTTGTTTTAATATCATTCACAATACTGTTTGATGTAAATATTGTTAATTTCTTATGTATTGTGTACAGCTACATTTAAACTATATTAATTTTGTTTTGTAGGTGAGTACCCCAAGAGGTGACGCTGCCATGGTGTCACTACCGTGGGATGGGCCTCAGCCTTTATATTGAGGTTGAGGAGGTGGCTCCAGCAGAACTTCTTTGAGGTTGGTGGAGTAAAGATTATTGTGAGCAGTGAATTTTCTGATTGCTAATTTTTTTTTTTTATTTTGAAACTGTTTATTTGATTTTGCTATTTGTTTAAGTTTTTGGATTTGTTTTATTTGGATTGCTTTCATAGGCAAATCCTTTGTGTCCTTATTTTGCACTTTTCCATTTTTGTTCTCCTATATAAAATTAATTCTATATAAAATTAACTCTTTATTTTTAAAGATTCTTTGCTGGCTTTGTCCCTTAAGTCAAGTGTGTTATGGTTTACTCCTCTTGTGAAGGGCACTTTTGTGTATGTTTGTAATATAAAAGTGTTTTTGCACATTTAAAGCCCATAGTCTGGTTTGGGCTTTTGCAGGCCTGAAAATCTCTTTAAAGTTTGGGATGTGGCTGCTTGGAGTGAGGCCTATTTTGGTCATTTTATGTGCTACAATTCACAACAAGCACTTTCTCCAGCCACCCTGCCAAATAACATTAAGCAATTGTCAAACTAACTGTTTAATGAATTTCATCACAGGGTGGTAACAATATTGAAAACACATCAAACTGAGAACCACATGTGATCCCAGAATCCCTTGATCTCTAAATCCCAACTCCAAGAAGTTTATTTGTCACATCAAGGAAAATGTATAAAAAGTAAAGAACAAATGTCAAATAATGACCAATAGAATATTGTTTTGCACTAGCAGACAATGCTTTAGGGAACACTTCATATTAATTTACAATCTCTGCTATCACTATACTGTAATTACACAGGGTAGCCAAACATGCAGGTAGTGGTTACAAAGAGGATAACACTTTGGTAAATTCGGGATGCAAAATAACATTAACACAGGTGCTTCCCAGTAGGTGTGGTTCATGAATTAAATATGAGCTGGCATTTGAACATGCCCACAGTCATGCATCAATATGCTAGAGAGGCCATGATGACCATAGCAAGGCTAGAGGATAAGTCCTCAGTGACTTAAACATAGGGGTAATTATTGGGCATAGCAATGAAGATGACTCAGCCTACTAATGTTTCAAGTAGAAATGTATTCAGTATGATGTTTGGCAAGGAACTAAGAAGAAAAGATAATGGCTAAAATGCATGCTTCTTAATCACAATATCCTTGAATTAAGTTGGGTATATGTTATCTTGTTTTGTCACTTGGCAACAATACTTATCTACTTATCACATAATGGCAGGGGCAGGAAGTAAAACAGAATCACATCTGTTAGGCTGAGCTGTAACATTGTGCCTCCAAGTATTCACTATAAGGGTTTTTATATTAAAGTTACAGCTTATGGTTAGATTTTGAAATCTGAACTTGTTATTTTCCTTTCTGTTAGTATCCAAGATGTCTTTGCCTTTTGTATTCCTGCCTATATACAATACTATGTGTTTATCTTTCTTCTTAATACTGAACATAAGAAGTTTCACAATTGAGAGGAAAACAAAAATACTCTCAGCAATGAGCATGTTTGGTGTATCCAGCAGGAAATATTAGTTCCACAAATGGACAAGGTTTCATTCGGTGAAATGCTTTGTGGAAAGATATTTTGCCCTACAGTATTAACTTAAACCCACTAGTACAATAAAATAACAACAACAAAAAAAGTTATAAAACAGTTAATTCTTTGATTTTGCCCTACATTAAAGAATCATTCAAAACATTTGAATGTTTGCAGATATTAATGTAGAAGTTAGCTAAGGTGCTTTTGGCACTCTGGCCATTTTTTGTACTGGTGCTGTGGGAGAGTGTGAACATTCAAAGGTTGTCAGATTATGGAAAGCAAATATCTCAAGGCTGGGTATATCAGAAGTTGTGGAAGTTAAATATGACTGAGATCCAATAGTGGTAGGGTTTTCAAATGCTTGGGGTGGTAACAGTTTACTAAACTTTGCGATCATTAGGAGCTGGGCCCCCTTTGGCTAGAAATCCCAGCAAACAAAGACCTTTCTCAGCAGTTCTACCTGGCAGAGGTAGAAATATTAGATTAGTATGTCATAATAATGAAAACAAAAAGAAAGAATGTATAACAAAAAGGACAAGCTAATATTGTAACATAATAATATGTAGAAATATGTATTATACAAGAAATAATATTTTATAAGCAGGTTGTGTACAGAATTTGAGTCGAAAGCTGACTAAATACACAGACCACAGCAACTTACTGAATATTGATTGAACAGTTTTTTTTTTTCCTCACAGTAACAGAATCCACACTTCTCCAACATTTGCACTCCAAAATCATTGTGAAACCTGGCATTTGTCAGTGTTTTATTTGCATAGCCTAAAGAGTCAACATTTTTAATTGCTAAACACTTTTATCCACCTCATTACAATAGCTCTTTATCTCTCTGCTTCTTGGCTGCTGTTTACCTGCCTTTTAAAAGTCCCCATTTAAGACGTCTAGCTCTTTCTTTAGTAACATTAAAGGACTCTACTTTATGAAGCCCCTCAAGAGTATTAAAGCTATTTTATTGTTTCTTTTCTTAGCTTTGAGTTTTATGCTGCTTCCAGCCCATTACCTCTCCAATGCTAGTATCTGGGCAATCCAGAATTGTTCTTTTTAAGAAGGTTTTCTAAAAAATTGCCTCAATAAATGAATAAGCAACATCTCTAACAAGGGTAAATCTTGTATGAAGATTACTGAAAAATGTGGAATATTGGATCTTAAAATGTATGCTTGCTACGATTAGAACTCACCTAGAGTAAACAAATTTTACTTTTGTTTAACTGGAAAATTTGTTTTTTCATATGCAAGGCAGTTTGAGGTACCCATGGGTCCAGGTTTTGAAACTTACTTGTGGACTTATGCATGACAACTATAATTGCTACAGAGAATATATTTTTTATATTGGTTGGTTATCTCTGACTTAGCAAATGTTTTTTAGAAGGAAGGCAGTCTAGGAGCTACGAAGTGTGACAGGCCCTTTGATTATGGAAGAAGGATTTTAGGATTGTCAGAGGAAGTGGTGGTGGACCTGTGTTTAGGGTCTAAACATTGCTTGTTGCCTTTGGCCTTTGAATTTTGAGTTGACATGTCAATTTACATGACAAGAATACAAAAGGAAGAAAAATATGAGGAACTAGTTGAGTAGCTTCTCGAATTCTGCCTAGTGCTTCGGTGAAACATGTCTTTACAAATCCATTTCCTACACTTTCAGAACATGAGACGAGTCTCTGATGAACATACAGTAGGAAGTGGTTTCACCAGGACATTGTTCAAATAGAGAAACATAGTGGAAATTGGAGTGAGTCTATGTTAGCAGACATAAAGTATGTTGGTTATTCCACCATGAAACACCGCCAGAGGATTATTAGAGGAAAAAACATACCATGTGGCTTCTCTTTGTAAGCAATAATTATAATTGAAAGAATTATATGTATAATTTATCATTTTCTCAAGTGTTTCTCTAAAATAGTGTGTTTTTTCCATTTAACCCTTCATCTCTCAAGAACTGGGCATGATAGAGCAATTCTGTTGCCAGAAATAGATTCAGATCTTCAGATCTGCAACCTCAGATCTATAACGATCATCTAAAATTTTTAACGAGAGTGACTTTATTTATTTATTTATTTATTTAGAAGACTAGTGTTATTTAAGACTCTTTATCAAAGTTACACTTGCCACAATAGCACATCATGCCATCTGGGCAAAGAAGTCTGTAATATTGGACGAGTACACAGCACTTATAGCAAAAGAACAGATAAATAATTTTTACGTTTGCATTCTTCTGTGTACACATGTAACTTTTAGGTGTAAATTCTTGTTGTATATATACTTGTATGCTTATGTAAGTCCTTATTTAATTAAATAACATTTAAGCATAAAATATTTCCTTATATATAAAATTTTGAGTAAACACTCTACTTTCATTTGGAACTAGTTTTCCTCATTTTTCTGTATCAAGAACTTTACCTTTTGCTTTTAATGTTCCTTTAGACATAGGAATATATTCATGTTCATGTGTAAAAACTGGCAATGTTACAAAAATACAAAAAATATTTAATGTTTCCTGAGCAATGAGGATGGAGGAAATGGTACATGTGCTTGAAGGTGCAAATCTAATATGAAAATGAATGCATTATTATGGCTATAAAAACACACATCTCCATCATCCTTAAAATTGCTAATTATTATGTGAGCTGTCCAAATGATATGAAGATCTCTTAAAGGAAGCAGGGGCCTAAATTACAAAATATTATTCTGCATCCAAAGTGGCTAGTCATCCCATCTGGCTTCTGCTCCAACCCAGTTCTTTTCTGGATGGTGTCCATAGAAGGCTAACCCTTCATATGTTCCATCCCATTATCTCACCTGACATGGCTACAAGGGTGAGTAATTTTTTGGTCCTCTTTAACCCTCCTAGACTGAGCTGGCCCCATCGCACATCTGGTGTCCCTCTTGGGTTTTTCCTGTCTGAAACAATTAAGGTTCCCTCCTGAACAGGCTCTGGATTTCTCAGCTCTCTCCCTAATGAGCTTCCCTGCGCTCCCAGTTCATTTTGCACAAGTAGGTTTTTTGAATATACCAACAGTGTTAATCTTGTAATTTTTTATATTTTCCAGGAATACGTGTCCTAACAATACTCACTTACAGTTTGCACTCCCTGAAGTGTAAAATACAGTTTAAATCAGAAATCCCTTGAACATTATAAAGTTCAGTTTCCAGCTGTTGTGTTTTTAAAAATGACAGTCTTGCCTGAGTATTCAATACCATTAATTAAAGAGCTAGTTTACCATTAACTGTTTCAGTTTTTTCACAATGTTTGTCAAATTTAGATTCATGATCCAATGAATTAGAAAGAGCGGCACACAGCTAATTCCAGATCTTCTAGTTCTGGCCTCGAAGTAGGAAATGGGCTGTAGCTTGAACCTTTGTCTTAATGGTGTGTACAAATAGTTGTGGAATTTTTCCTATTTTCTGTCTCATTAAAATAGGGAAAACGTGATGTTGTGATGTCCACAATAAAGAACATTTGAACAGAGTTCTTAAACTTAAGCATTATTTTTATTTTACTGCTTACATCCTCATTGAAGCAATCATCATGGACAGTTTTGCATAAAAATAATTTTTTGGTCTATTTAGATCTTGCAGACAAATGCTTCGGCACATTGGTAGGTGAACATAACAAATGTCTTTTGTTTGTGAAGTGTGTTGATAAACAGTTATAAAAATATGCTGAGGATGAAAAACGTACGCCTGCACACATTTTATTGCCTAATGAACCTAAATTGCATTGTAGTCTTCAAGCAATTACTGTGCAATTACTGTATGAATTATACAGTACAACATGTGCGGTGTAAGTAAAATAAAGCCTTTTGATGTAAATTTTCCATAAATGGCTCTAGTGAGTATCTGAATCATTTACAGAATGAAAAAGCTTCTCAGAATTCTTGAAAAAATAAAAAAGCTGCTGTCCAGTTGGATATGCAACTCGCCTTTTAGTCTGACACTCTTCTGACAGCCACATTGTCCCCAAGGTCACCCTTGGCATTAGAAAAGTCTCACAGGGAACAAACTTGGATCAATCACCTATGCTTGCTATGTGGAACCCCACTGACATAAAACAAAGACCAGAATAACTTGCCTTTGAAATTCTTTGTATGGGGAGATATGACACCAGACTTCCTATAAATTACAGTCTTAAAGAGCTTTGCTGAATTTAAAACTAAGAATCTGAAGTTGTTTTTTAATTACATATTTGTATGTCTAAGAATACATGTAAATATAAAGTATATCAACATCCACTTTCTGAATGTACTTTATCCAGAACATGGTTGCATGGAGTCTATCCCAACAACAGAAAGTTTACAGTTGGAACCAAACTGAGATTGGGTTTGTTATATAGCACACTCATACATGTGCCCTCACTCATCTGAAAGGAAACATAATAGCTAGTCAGCAATTAGCTCATCATGCACGTAGCTGTTATGCAACGGAAAAACTGAATATAAAGAGAAAATGTATGTGAATGTGAAAACTTAACAATAAGTTTGGATCTATGAGGTAGCTATACTCCCAGGCAAGTTTATTTAAATATAAGGTACTTGCTTCATGTCTAAATTTCTGCTTTATTGCATATTTTTCTTGGCGGCTGTTTTTTAATGGATATCGTGGATATTATTTATAGCTAAAGAACAGTGGGTGATAATCTCAGCCCAGTCACCTTGTTGAATTTGTACAATTGACACCTGCTTGCATTGATTTTTCTCCCAAGTTTTCCTGTCACGTCTTAAAGGTGTAGGCATCTGTTTATTGGCTCAAAATTGTAACTTTGAATGGGTGAGTGACAAGTTCATGTGATGAACTTGTTCACAATTCAGTTATGGTGTCTTTATTGTCTCACATTGTATCAGGGTAGTTGCAGTGATTATTTGAAGAATTTCAGGTACAAGTAGGCAGCAAGTCAGAGGAACATGGTGTTAGCCGAGGCCTCCACAAAGAACTGCTGTGATAAAACATTATACAGGGCTATTCAAAATGAAAGAAACTGTATAAGACAAAAACACATTCCGCACATTACTGGAGAGAGGAAAGTTGAAAGTTTGGTCCTATGGTCCTTGAGGTTGCATGCACTCAACATGAGCACCATGTGTAGCGCAACAAACATCATAACGGCAGACCATTTCTTGCCACACACGTGTCAAATGGTCACTAGCTACTGAATTCACAGTTTCCTCAATTCGATCTTGCAAATCTTGAAGATTAGCGGGCATAGGTGGACAAACACTCTTTCTTTAATGTACTCCCATAGATAAAAATCACAGGTGGTAAGGTCTGGAGACCTGAGAGGCCATAGACGATGAGGAAGATCTTGTTGTCCACCTCTTCCAATCTATCATCCTGGAATGGTGTCATTCAGGTAACGCCGGACCTCCAAGTGGAAATGAGGCGGGGCACCATCTTTCATGAAAATGAAGTAATTCGAACATTCTTGAAGTTGAATTATTAAACTTTGAACTTTCCTCTATCCAGTGATGTGCAGAATGTGTTTCTGTCTTATACAGTTTGTTTGAAATAAATTTTTGAAATTTGCTGTTTCATCACATGAGACATCCACTGAAAGGTTCTATTCCAAAAACTTGCTTCCAGGTATATTGGCTCATACACAATAATGTAAGTGCCAAGGGTCATTTACAATAAATTTGCATTTTCTAGTCATTGGTGAGTATGGAAGATAGGAGAGAAAGATGCACTGAGGCTCACAGCAGAATATGGAAGGATATACTCTGTGCTTTAATCTTGATTTTAACATTCTCCTGGATTTATTTATCAAATTGTAACTCCCACGATGATCACTGTTTCTTTATTGGATTATTTATTTAAAGAAGAGGTCTTGCACTGCTCTTAATTATTGGACACTGCTTTTTTGACCTGAGTAAATTTCACAATGCACTTTGCATTCCAACCTTGCTTGTTTATATGTCCCCATTGCACTAGTTCATTCTCAGTTTCATTACTTTTGATGTCCCAGGTTCAAGAAGTTGCCTACACTGTGAGCACATGGGCATCACAAGAAAGCTCTGTGTCCTTTGTGTTTATTATTATGCATGCGCCTATTCTTTTGTTTCTTTTCTATTTGTGGCACTTTACTAAAAGGGGTGGTTTTGCTCAGTTGTTTCTTCTTGCATCTTTCTGTATTGTTATGCAATTTTTATTTTTTGTTATTAGATTTCATGGTCATTATCTTTAATCTCTGGCAGCACCATGTTGTTTGTGGTAACTGTTCCTGTTGCCATGTATTTGGGAGTGCTGTGTTTTGTCATGTGGGCAGGATGTTGTATACTGGATACTCTAAATTTATCAGAATAGATGTCAAATGATAGACCTTATCATTAATTTGGTTAAGCGGAACAAGAGTGTAGTGTATTCTGGGAGAACTGTAACATTGCTTATTAGCTTTGAGTTCCAAGGAACAAACCAAGAGCTGGGTGTGGGAATAGTTACCTGCCTATGAATGTGAATGATAATAATGTTTGTAACATTTTATTCATTTTCCTTTTTCTTATACTAGGGGGGTCTCCCCCTGCTCATTTCGCTCACCAACCCCCCAGCCTGCGCTACATGCCAGCCACTTCACATCTGTGTCGCTAGTAACGTGAAGAGGGGGCTGAACGAAACCCCAAGGAGATGTGGCCCCTCCTCCAAAACCCTCTTTTAAACGGTGATACAATGGAAAACAAATGCAGTTTTCTTTTTACCTCCTCTTTGCTCGATCAGCTGCTGGATTGCTGATGCCATGTCACGTGATCTGCATCTTGCACAGCGCTTAGAACATTTAAAAGCCTGTACAACAGCTGTCCTACTCTATGTCTTTTATTTCCAGCCCCGGGCATGGTTAATTCTGAAAAGAATGATACCAAACATATATATGTAGGTTTTAAAATAAGCCAGATTTAAAGCATGACAAAAACGTCACATAAAATTGTTGCACTTTTAGGCTTAGGACTTTATATATATAGAGTAGATTTTCAAAGTTTTTTGGCTAACTGTTAAATGTCAACACAACCATCTAGCAGAGATGAGGATATGTCACTAAGTGAACAAGGGTGTCTTGTTTTAAGTGCTCTATTACCAAGAAGGGAGAGGAAGCTGCTGTATTTGTAAAAACCGTATCACTTTGAACCTGCTGTTAATTGGTGTTAATGCAAGTAAATATAGTTTGAGGTTAGCTTATTAATTTCTTGTCTTTCATTTGTTCCTTTAGGGTACAAGGGTATTCCTTTGTGAAGTTTTTTACTTATGGTAAACTGGGTTGCAAAGATTTGAAAGTAAACACAGCGAGCAGCATAAGATAAAGGTCTTGAGGGTGAAACACACAGAGGGCAATTTGAACAGTGAGTTGGGTAAGAGGTTACATAGTTGATCCAGACATTTCTTCCAATCCCCTATCTCGAAAAGTTGGCAATTTTTGTGCATTTCCTAAAGATTCATTTGATACAGTTCATAACTTCACTCACTGATGCATATTCGTCCATGGCTTGCTGAAGCCAAGCATTCTTAAACCACAATCCTAATAATATCATGACCAACTATTGAGATGAGGTAATAATTGTGAAATACAGCACTAATTTTTTACTATAACAAGACCCGTGTCTGTTCAATTTTTGACTAATATGCCTGTAGAACTTTGCCTTCGAACTTTTGAGGATCATCCGTGTGCATGCTTGCAAACATAAGGTGAACACCACTTGCCTTCTTACTAGAAAACAGTTTTTTTTGGCAACATGCTTCATATTTATCCTGAATCTTACTGATAGTTGAATCAGGGACCATTTGTCTGTGGGTCTGTAGATCACGAGATTATGTTCCTAATATAGGTCTGACAGTCCGTCCATAAAAGACTAGGTGTAACAAAATTAAGGAGCACTAATGCTAGACAGTTAAATACTGGATTAACATTGTCTGATTTGATGTAGGCTTATTTAATAATCAAGGGTGGTGTTACTGGTGTACAGATGTGAATTATATTTTCATACAAATATAATAAATATAAAATATAAATGTTACCTGAAACTTTGTTTACAATCAGGTTGATCAATTTTTTCTATTGGTGGCGGAGTGGTGGCTTTGAGGCTAGGGATCTGCACTGGCAATCGGAAGTTTGCCGGTTCAAATCCCGTAAATGCCAATAGGGACTCTGCTCTGTTGGGCCCTTGAGCAATGCCCTTAACCTGCAATTGCTGAGCACTTTGAGTAGTGAGAAAAGCGCTACATAAATGCAAAGAATTATCTATACTAATTAAAGGCAAAGCCCTCACTGACTCACTCACTGACTGACTGACTGACTCATCACTAATTCTCCAACTTCCCGTGTGGGTAGAAG